>JASPKZ010001615.1:2987500-3155000 GCA_030220185.1 Diploptera punctata
TGGAGGAGGACTTGAAATTGAAGGGAGTTACGATGTGGAGAAGTAAGGCAATGGATAGACAAGAATGGACATTTGTCTTAAAGGAAGCCAAGGTAACTGAAAGGAATTTAGTGCTAAGAAAGAAGAAGAAGAAGAAGAAGAAGTTTTCCTGGTTCAAATTGTAGTAACACCTGTTCATAGAGAAAAAAATGCTAGGAGGTGTTTATAGAGATATACGTCTATCTTCAATGGGTGTGTAAAGTTTAAAAAACAAAAATTACTTCACGCAGCTAATATTAGGATAACATGCTCTACTAACTCACTGGTAATAAAGAACCCGTAAGTACACGACCGCGCGGATATAAGTTCTCCATACACCCATATCCTGATCTAATGTTTTCCAATTATCTCTTGTAAAAGCCAAATCTCCGGAAAATTTTACCCCAGTTGAACCCATGTCCGCATTTCTTGACGGTTGTATTTTTACAGTGAAAGATCGTCACTCTTTCGGCCAAGGTACTTTTTTCGTCTGGCTTATCACCTTCGACCAGTCCGGCATGGGTAACCCTATCGGCAGCAATGCTACCGCCGGCATAGCTCTCAGGATCATTTAAGCACGCAAGCCACTCCACCACGACAAGGTAAAGATACCATTCTGGAAATGCGTGCTATTATGCATTGCAGAGACTCTTGACGTCGCAACTCCTTTCAAAAAACGTTAAACTGAAAATATATAAAACTATTATTCTACCAGTTATAATATATGGGTGCGAAACATGGACTCTTACTTTAAGGGAGGAAAGGAGATTACGAGTATTTGAGAATACAGTTCTTAGGAAAATTTTTGGACCAAAGAGAGATGAACAGACAGGTGAATGGAGAAGACTACATAATAATGAACTACATGGTCTTTATGGGAAGCCGGATATAATAAGAACAGTTAAGTCTCGTAGACTGCGATGGGCAGGACATGTTGCACGTATGGTGAATGAAAGACTTGCATGGAAGCTTCTTGTAGGAAAGCCAGAGGGAAAACGCCCAGTTGGTAGACCAAGAATGAGATGGGAGAATAACATTAACTATGATTTGAGGGAATTAGATTACACAGGAAATGATTGGAAAGCATTAGCTCAGGATAGGGATGTATGGAGAGCTTATGTCCGCGCGGCCATGAACCTACGGGTTCGATAGTGCCAGTGAGTAAGTAAGTAAGTAAGTAAGTAAGTAAAAGCCAAATCTACTTCCCTCATCATGGTTAATGTTATTCTCCCTCCTCATTCTTGGTCTATCAACTGGGCGCTTTCCCTCTGGTCTTCGTACAAGAAGTTTCCATGCCCCTCATTCATTTCCCACTCGTGCTACATGTCCTGCCCATCGCAGTCTACGAGACTTAACTGTTATTATTATATCTTGTTTCCAATAAAGATAATGTAGCTCACTGTTATGCAGTCTTCTCCATTTGTCTATGTCTTCATTTCTATTTGTTCCAAAAAAATTCCTAAAAAAATTATTTTCTAATACTCGTGGCCTTTTCTCCTCCCTTAAAGTAAGAGCCCATGTTTCGCACCCATATAATATAACTGGTACAATAACAGTTTTAGCCTATATATTTTCAGTTTATCGTTTTTTTTGAGATAAGTTAGGACGACAAGAGTCCCTGTAATGTATAATTGCAAGCATTTCCAGAATTGACCCTGTGTTTAATTTCTTTGTACACCTTATTTCTATTTTAACTTGCTCTGCTGTTTAATATGTGCCCTAATCTTGTTCTGAAAACATTTTATGCATTAAATAATTCAGAGATGTGTTTCGCTTATAACAACTTTATCATCATCATCATTCGGTATTATGGCAGCTGCCACCGTCTTCCGGAAACCAAACGCCATTCCTCTCTGTCCATCTCTTAATCCAATCCTCTGATATTCATAGCCGCTTGTACCCCTTCTATCCAAGTTTTCTTCGGTCTTTCTCTCTTCTTCCTTTCCATTGGGATCCATTCCATAACAATTTTTTAGTCCTAATTGTATAAAAATTCAGCTTGCGTATGTTTCCGCTCGCAAAAGTCCAAACGTAGTCTGACGATTGTTATGAAAATTTGTAGGGTACAGGTTTCCCTGCACGGCGACTGTTTAGTCTCTAAAACCATTCGATGTAGGAATTCTTCTTCTTCCTTTGGCTCTACGGTCCTCTAAGAACCTTGGCCTCCTTCATAACAATTGCCCATTCTTCTCTATTCCTAGCTTTCTGTCTCCATCTTTTAACCTTCAGTTTTCTTAAGTCTTCCTCAAATTTATGTAACCATTTTAGTTTCTGTCTTCCAACCTTTCTTCTTCCTTCCGATTTCCCTTCTAAAATCTTTCTTGCACATGTCCTCATTCTAGTCTCTTTCTTCTGAATCAAACATTTAAAAATCCCTTTACATACATAGTGTTCTGCCCAAGAGCAGGTCTTTCACTGCAAACTCAGCATTCTCCACTCTTTCCTCAACTCAGTTTTCCTTTTTGTATCCGCATACAAACCATTTATTTTAATATTGTCAATCATTTGATGTATTTTTCTGCCTCTAACTTTCTTTGCGCTGACCATTTCTTCTAGGGCATCCGTCAGCAGGCAGTTTCTTCTCAGCCAGTGGTCAATCCAATTTCTTCTTCTTCTTCTTCCGTTTGCAGTAGTGGGTGATGATGCCCGTTCTGCGACTACAAAAACTGATCTTTCCATCGGTTGAAGGGTCTTCCGAGGTCTCTTTTGCCTTTAGGTTTGAGGTGGTAAATCATCTTTGGTAAACGGGAATTTGATATTCTCTGGACGTGTTGGAACCATTTAATCTGATAATTTTGTATATGTTCCACCATTTCCTTACTATTCCACTGCATCCTTATCTCATCACTCTTCATTCTATCCCTTAATGTTACTCCAGTTAGTGATCGGAGGAATCTCATTTGTGAACTATTAATGCGGGATTTATCTTTTGCTCGAAGTGTCCAGCATTCACTTCCGTATAGTAGAGCAGGTTTGGATATGGCATTATGAAATCTCAATTGGATTTCTTTCCTCATTTGTTTTCCAAAATTTCTCCTAATTACACCATTTAATCTGTTATATTTTTCTAAATTTGTTTCCACATCTTTTTGATTATGAAACTGTGATATATTATTACCTAAATAATTAAAGTGTGTTACTTGTTCTATTGGTTTATTATTTATTATTATTTTTACTCTCGAAAGTCCCTTTCCAGTGATTGCCATGGATTTGGTTTTATTTTCAGATATTTTCATGTTGTATTTTTCCAGGGTATTCTGCAATTTAAACACTGATCTCTGCAAATCATCTTCATTCTCCGCTAGAAGTACTTGATCATCTGCGAAGATTATTGTTTGTATTTGATTTCCTCTACATATTTTTACTCCTGGGGGGTTTAGTTTTTTCCACTCCTGGACAATTTCATTCAGATATAGAATAAACAGTAATGGAGATAGTCCACATCCCTGTCTTAAACCTTGGTTAATTTCAAATTTATCTGTTATTTTCCCATGATCTAACTTTACTTTTATCCAATTTTTTCCCCTCTATATGAGTTCCAGCATTGTTCTTCCTTCACCAAATGTGTCTAGAAATCTCTTCAGCGGTCGCAATTTTTGATGTTTCACAAAGAAACTCAGTGTGTGCTATTGCAATTAAACGAGGTATTGACGAAAATAAGTGAAATCTAGTCATTGGAAGTGGGGGTTTACCTGGAATCCGAAATTTAAAAAAACTCTAGCAAACGGAATGTTTGTTTCGTCGCAAAGTCTACTGTAGGTCTACAATTTAATTAACCCGTTTATTTTAATTTATTCGACTAAAAATAAGAACAATATTTAATTTATTTAGGCGTAGCAGCGTACGCCGGCTTATCGTTAGATTTTTTATAAAAATATTTTTTTTGTTCAAGGAAATTCTCGCCTTCGTTTGTTCACTTTGGTTTCCAGTCACGAGTCGCTCTCAGAATGGAATTTGTGTATGTAAGAATATGAAGGGGATGATTCATCCCCCCTCTGATATCAAATGAGGCGGGAAATGGAAATTCTGGTCACTGCAGGAGGGTTTCTTGAGGTAGTTGATTGATCCGTGCCTCTGGGGTTCTATTGAGCTCAAAAAATTCATTTAAGCTGAATTCACACTGATAAACAGACTTTGGAAAATCATTGTTAAAACATGAAAAGGATACTTTGTGGTGGATTGGTGAAACCTATTTGATGTGAGTGAGGATTTTCACCGAAGATGTCACTTATAAAAGAGGATAGCATTATTAAATATTGTTGTAATATTTTTATTGCATAAAACTGGTGTTTTAGATCCTATAGGTTCATGGCCGTGCGGACATAAGCTCTACATACATCCCTTTCCTGAGATAATATTTTCCAATAATCCTCTGTATAAAATGGAAATAGACAGCTAATGACAAATGAGGGAAATTTTGAGGAAGTGGCTGAATTTAAATACCTAGGAACAATAATCACAAGTAGGAATGAGATGCACAAAGAAATTAAACATAGGCTCAATTCTGGAAATGCGTGTTATTATGCATTGCAGAGACTCTTGACGTCCCAACTTCTTTCAAAAAATGTTAAACTGAAAATATATAAAACAATTATTCTACCAGTTATATTATATGGGTGCGAAACATGGACTCTTACTTTAAGGGAGGAAAGGAGATTACAAGTATTTGAGAATAACGTTCTTAGGAAAAATTTTGGACCGAAGAGAGATGAGCAGACAGGTGAATGGAGAAGACTGCATAACAGTGAATTACATGGTCTTTATAGGGAGCCAGATATAATGAGAACAGTTAAGTCTCGTAGACTGCGATGGGCAGGACATGTGTCACAAATGGGGAATGAAAGACGTGCATGGAAGGTTCTTGTAGGAAAACCAGAGGGAAAACGCCCAGTTGGTAGACCGAGAATGAGGTGGGAGAATAACATTAACTACGATTTGAGAGAAATAGAATATAGAGGGGATGATTGGAAAACATTGGCTCAGGATAGGGATGTATGGAGAGCTTATGTCCGCGCGGCCATGAACCTACGGGTTCGATGGTGCTAGTGAGTTAGTTTGTTAGTTAATCTTCTGTATAATCTACTTCATTCAAATCATAGTTAATGTTATTATCCTACTTTATTCTTGGCCTGCCTACTGGCGCTTTCTCTCTGGTTTCTCTACAAGAAGTTTCCATGCCCTTTTTTCATTCCCCATTTGTGCCACATACCCTGCCCATCGCAGTTTACCAGAATTAACTCTTCTTATAATATCTGGTTTCCCCTGAGGACCATGTAGCTTGCTGTTTAGTACTCTTCTCCATTCACCTGTTCATCTCTTATTGGTAACTAAATCATTTTTAAATTCTGAAATTTGTAATATTTTTGTTGTTTGGTTCTTTCTCCAGAAAGATAAACGTGGTAAATTTTTACAGTGCGTTATTATTTGGCTCATAGTGGCATCAGAATGTGGATGCTGAGTTGGATTTTCTTTACATGACATGGGGAGAGATGCTTCAGGAACGTTAATATAGCATTGACTCATGTATTTCAAATTTGAGAGATGGTTCCTTTTTGTAGAATGTGGTACAAATAATGAATGAATCTTTATATATCTTTTCTGAGCTAAGTTCCAGTAATATTATAAAGAAACCAGATGTGTAACTGCATCTTCATTGCTCAAATAATGGTTTTACATTTAATAATAATAATAATAATAATACTTTATTTATTCTGGCAGAGTTAAGGCCATAAGGCCCTCTCTTCCACTCAACCAGCACAAATACAAATAAATATTCGACAAATATAGATATACACTATACTAATTATAAACAGTTAAAGATACAATAAATGTAGCAATGTAAATGTCATGTATAAACAACATTTTATAGGGTAATAACAATAATGATACGATGATGATAATAATAATAATAATAATAATAATAATAATACTTTATTTATTCTGGCAGAGTTAAGGCCATAAGGCCCTCTCTTCCACTCAACCAGCACAAATACAAATAAATATTCGACAAATATAGATATACACTATACTAATTATAAACAGTTAAAGATACAATAAATGTAGCAATGTAAATGTCATGTATAAACAACATTTTATAGGGTAATAACAATAATGATACGATAATAATAATAATAATAATAATAATAATAATAATAATACTTTATTTATTCTGGCAGAGTTAAGGCCACAAGGCCCTCTCTTCCACTCAACCAGCACAAATACAAATAAATATTCGACAAATATAGATATACACTATACTAATTATAAACAGTTAAAGATACAATAAATGTAGCAATGTAAATGTCATGTATAAAACAACATTTTATAGGGTAATAACAATAATGATACGATAAATAATAATAATAATAATAATAATAATAATAATATAAATATGATACATTATACGGGAAACACCAATTAATATATATATATATATATATATATATATATATATCTTACACTGGATAATAATGAAGTCGAGTTTAGAGCAAATATAAATTTAGATTTCTTTTAAAAGATGCCAATGTCCGGCAGCCCCTTATTTCTTGTGGTAGGGAATTCCAGTTGCGAGAAGTGGAGATGGTATATGACATGGAGTGATGTGATGTCCTATGTTGCGGTATATTAAGTAAGAGACTATGTTGTGATCTTGTGTTTAAGTTATGGTTTGAGGATAGATACTGGAAACGGGATGATAAATAATTGGGAATCGAGGTATGTAGGATCTTAAATAAGAGAATTAGACAGTGCGATTTTCTTCTCTCTTTTAGATGTAGCCATGACATTTAGGCGTGTAATAAAATGTAGTCCTCTCTCTAATACTCGAAAGGAAATGCAACTATTAAAACTATATATCATTTAGCCATGTTTATATAAATTATATGGGAGATTCTCAAAATATATAATTACACTTAATCCACTAAATAAGCATTGTTTTATTATTACGCACGCCCAAGAATACGTTCGGATTTCTGTCGTTTCAAAATGGCCATTTGCTGTGACATTTTTTAAAACGTTGCAAAATAAATAATCTGTAAAGCGGAGAGAAACAAATGATTTTGAATATTTACAGACAGGTTAGTGAAAAATATCCTACATTAGTCATTGATAATGTGGTGAAAATAACGGAATTTACAGGTGAGTCAGCATAGATCGTATATTCTGCTTGTAATGAAATTGTACATAAAGGATATCCATCGACACCATTCATGGAAAAAGCGTAAATATCTGATTAAATAGGCACATATATAATATTTGTCATAAATAAATGAGAATTGGAAGTTACTAATTATTGGTATCATCTTAATTTGTATTCAGTCTTCTTTTCCGTAAAATACGATGTTGCCTAAGAACAACGTTTCTATCGATGACAGTTCGGCACACAATTCAGTCATATGGCGGGTAAAAGTAGCACCACGGTTTCCCCAATAGACGGAGTAGGCGGAATAACACATTATGCAAGTTTGTTAGGAATGGAAGAATATAGAATACCAAAGAATATCCTTGATTGGAAAGTTAATGGAAGAAGTGAAAGAGGCAGACCTAGAGAACGTTGGGTGCTAGAGATTTGAAGGAAGAAGATGCTTTAGACAGATACCTCTGGCGACAAATATCTTTGGATTGAAAGGAGAACCACTGTAGTGTGGAATATCTAATAGGGCCTATATAAAATAGGTTTGTTTGTTGGTTTGTTTGTTTGTATTCTATGCGCGGCCATACCGTTGATCCGATTCTGATGGGGATTTTTGCAAAATGTTCAGCAGATTCCCGGGATGAACATAGGCTATAAGGGAGTTGAAATACTCAACCGCTTCACCCCTAAAATCACCCTTCGTAGCGAAAAACGTGAAATAAAGTCCCTATTTTGATATTTAAATGGCTTACGCTGCCTAAACCATAATAAATACATCAAATTAATGTACACAGAATTGAATATCTTAACAAAACTCTACAAAAAAGTCCGCGACAGCAAATGTTTATCTTTTACGGATAACTCACAATAACCATTTTTGTCTTTCATTTATGCCAAGAAGATCGGGATAAGCAGATTCCCGGGCAAGTATAACAGCGCACGGCTGGTGGTAAAAACACATTAACATTTATTTAGGAGTAGCAGCGCACGCCGGGTATTAGGTAGTCCCTAATAAAAAATAAAAATCCAATCGAATATTACTTGATGATGGGAAAACGTATGAATAAAATAGTTAATTGTTTGAACATGTGCTAACTTCAATTTGCTCGATAAATTAATTCTTCCTCCTATTTCTGTCCTAAACAACTTTTTATGATTTTGTGTGCTGTTCATAAGAGTGTATATATACTGCTTTCGTGAAAATGTATTTATTTTCACTTTATTTGAGAACTTGAATTCGCTTATTGAATGAAGAAGGATGCTTACTAGTGTAAAAAGATTAGCGGAGTTAGTTTGCATTGAAAGAGTTGGCTGGCCTGGAAAGGATCTGAGATTTTGAGATCATTAAGCAGATTAGTTTAAATGCGAACACGCAGTTTCCAGCTCTTTTTGCTGTGAAAGAAAATTCTCCCAGGGTTATATATATGCATCTTGTGCTAGAATTACTGCGGTGTGGTTAAGCCCTAGATACCGTTCCCACACTTACGTTTTGCTTTTATCAATTCTCTAAAGAAGTAAGTTCACACCATTTCTAATTTAATTTACACTGTATACTATTTACTTTTTGACGTTTAAAGAAATTTCTCCCTGTTTCATAAATCAAATCCTTGTGCAGAGTCGTGTATTGCCACACTTGAATTATTGTGATGTTATATCCTAGAACATTACTTCTCGTAGAGACTGCAGCGTGTTCGTAATGCTTGCGTTCGTTTCATTTTCAACATCCAACGTTACCATCATGTATCGGAACACTTCAATAAGCTCTCTTGGCTCCGGCTTAGTGACAGACGTAAATTGCACTCTCTTTCACTTCTTTTCAAGCTCTTGTGCAGTATCGTGTGTTGCCACATTTGGATTATTGTGATGTTATATCCTAAACGTTAAACTGAAAATATATAAAACTATTATTCTTACTTACTTACTTACTTACTTACTCACTGGCACTATCGAACCCGTAGGTTCATGGCCGCACGGACATAAGCTCTCCATATATCCCTATCCTGAGCTAATGCTTTCCAATCATTCCCTGTATAATCTACAAAACTATTATTCTACCAGTTATATTATATGGGTGCGAAACATGGACTCTTACTTTAAGGGAGGAAATGAGATTACGGGTATTTGAGAATAAAGTTCTTAGAAAAATTTCTGGACCAAAGAGAATGAACAGACAGGTGAATGGAGAAGACTTACATAACAATGAACTACATGGTCTTTATAGGAAGCCAGATATAATAAGAACAGTTAAGTCTCGTAGACTGCGATGGGCAGGACTTGTGACACGAATGGGGAATGAAAGACGTGCATGGAAGCTTCTTGTAGGAAAGCCAGAGGGAAGACGCCCAGTTGGTAGACCAAGAATGAGGTGAGAGAATAACATTGACTATAATTTGAGGGAAATATACAGGAAATGATTGGAAAGCATTAGCTCAGAATAGTGATGTATGGAGAACTTATGTCCGCGTGGCCATGAACATACGGGTTCGATAGTGCCAGTGAGTAAGTAAGTAAAAATTATGAAATAATCCATAATTAATGAGGTAGCCTGTGATTTCAGAGGAAATGACGACTGAAAAAAAAATGTTAATCCGCCAGGTTATTTGTTCGCCATCTATCATTTATAGATCTAATCTGTATCCCCATCGTATTTATTAAATATTTTACTATTATAATATTCTGTGTGTACAAAATAAATAATGGATGATAATAGATTATTGCATTTTAAGGCAAGGAACCGTAGATGGATAATTGAATTTTTAAAAGAGTAAGCTTGTTATCTTGCTCCTGCACGTATAGGAACGGTTAATAACTTGAAGTGCTTACTGGTTGGTTTTTATTGGTGTCGGCTACATCTGACTTTATGTTGTCAATTTGTGTATGCAAATGCCATGTTGTTATATTGCATCCCAGTGTAAACAGATTACATTACACCCAAGTAATGTACGTCCCCAAACATTCACATTTTCAAAATTTCCTACTCCATATATGCATTCACTTCTATTTTACTCGAGTATTTAGGACACAATGGCAACCCTCTTCGTTTTTATTTTGAGCTTTTGCTTTAATCTTCAGATTTAATTGAAAAGACAATTCCAATATACTGCTTCTTCTTCACGGTTTAGGCCAGGCATGGGGAACTTAGGCTCCGAGAGCTCATAACATACCTCCTCGCCAATACTCATTCCACTCATTTGTACCTGCACTGGAGACGCAGGTACATAGTGAGAGTCAGTGGCGTTCAATCCAGCGTGAGCCGGGCAAATTCTAAACACCAATATAATTTTAATACGGACTGGGTAAATTATTATTTTTGCATTCAGAATACACGAAAGTTGTTTGTTTATTGTGTTCTACGCGGTTCCGTCATGTGAAAAATTATAATATCCCGCGACATTTCAGATCTTCACATGCAAATCAATACGGATAGGCACAGGCACGATTAGAAATATCTAACTATATTTTCACAGGGACATATTAATGATATATACTTTTAAAGTACATTAGGTAACATGCATGGAGTTCAAATTCATAAATTAAATATAATAGACATAGGGGACACCGTATGTTTGTTTACACAGGGGATGACGGGATGGCATTTTTAAATAATCCAAGCAGCAAACACTCCAAAACGATAGCAGACAACCACTTTCAGAGAATTCAGTATGTGCTAGTTACCGGATTTCAAAATTGATTGCTGAGAAATCATATCAAATCTAAAACACACTCCAGATTGAATGATGACACCCTTGTCTCAATATTACGCCTCTCTACGAGTACTATCAGCCTGACAGAGATAAATTAGTGTCAGCGGTCTACTACGCGCCCTTCAAACGTTTGCACAGATATACGTAAAGTATGTACGAATGGAAGGTATGTTTCAGGTTGTAAGGCTGCGCCGCCACTGATACTGCATGGTATACCGAGATCACAATGACAACAGTCTTGAGTTCAATGAAAGTTGGAGTGAGGAAGATGTCATACTACCCCTCATTCGGCAGTTCCCCATGCCTGCTTTAGGCTTATTTACTAGCCTGTTCTGGCTCCGAATTGCTATCTTTGGAGCTTGTAAGTATTTTGAATTGTCCCCTGAGTACGCTACTAACGTTCTGCAGGGTTAGTCCTTTGGAGGGGCTGCCTCCTTAAAGCCTTTCGACTTGCTTCCTTGTGTTTTATCCTCACAAGGAGGGTTGCCTCACAATTCCAATATAAAAAATGATAAACATTTTCAAAGTTTGTTCAGAGATATTGGCAGTTTTTGCATAAATCCATAGTAATTCTGCCCGAGGGCAGGTCTTTCACTGCAATCATAGATTTTTCATGCTATGCTTTGCAGCTTTACTAGGGAATTGTAGGTGTGGTAGCTTCCCGTTGCTTTCCACACCGGTGAAGGATGATGACGATGATGGCCGGATGATTTTCGGTGATCGTTGAGCCCTAAGCTTTGATGACATTTGTCTTACAGGTGAGGAAAAACCCCGAAAAAACCTCACCCAGGAGCCTGTCCCGACCAATAATCGATCTTTGCATAAATATGATATAATATCCATCTAAAATGGATTAACAGCACAATATTGGGTCTTAGCCTCGTCTTTATTAGGAGTTACTGGAACAAGTTAATTTAGTTATAAGGTACTTAATTCAGAATAAAAAAATTAAAGAAAAGTTTTAAATTCAATTTTATGTTACAATCGGCCGCGGTGGACTAGTGGTTATGCTCCTTGCCTCTGGTCCCGAGGGTCGCGGGTTCAAACCCGGCCGGGATCGATGCATTTTTTTAGGATGGAAAAATCCAAGGAGCAAGTCCTCCGGGAGGAACTTTAAGCCGCGGGTCTCGAGTCTGAAGATTTTCAGGCTCGTAAAAGATCCTTAAGCCTGAATGAAAAGGCCTCTAAGCAAAATTTACAGAATTTTCCCGTCCTAGTACTACCTTGGTTTTCTAGATGTCAGTATCAGGCGGAACGCTGACCACGGACCACTCAAATGACATCTATACGAAAAAAATGTAATTAAATTAGTATGGTTCAAATTCTTCCCTGTAGGGGGAGAGCGCCTAAATCACTCTTAAGGGAAACATGGGCTTACAAGAAGATATTTTGTTACATATTCATATGATCTATCGAATAACACTAAGAATTTGGGACTGGAAGTAAACATATCAACTAATTATATCCATCCATAGTAATTCTGCCCGAAGGCAGGTCCTTCACTGCAACCATAGCATTTTCATGCTATGCTTGCAGCTTTACTAGGGAATTGTGTAGGTGTGGTAGCTTCCCGTTGCTTTCCACACCGGTGAAGGATAATGATGATAATGATAATGGTAAGGATGATAATGATGATGGCCATATGATTTCGGGGACCGTTTGGGCCTTAAAATTTTCCTGACATTTGTCTTACAGGTGAGGAAAAACCCCGATAAAAACCTCACCCAGAAAAACTGCCCCGACCGGGTATCGAACCCGGGCCCGCTGCGTGACAAGGCAGCACGCTACCTCGAGACCACAGCGGTGGACCTAATTATATATTAACCTGTAAATTTAAAGATATACATTGCGATGAACCAAACATGGTGGTAAAGTAAAGTGATCCCACTACAGGCCTCAGGAGGCCCTTGGGGTAGTAGGAAGTTAAGGCTCCCACTTTTTCTTGACAATCGGCACTTGATGTCAGCCGGGTTGTCAGCCCTGCGTGGCGGCCGCCTTTACCCCAGAACAAACGTCTGGTACTCATTTCAGTTAGAGGCTGAGTCGCCCCAGGGCCATAGTGCCGCCAGAAGTTTTGGGTCAGTTTAAAAATTCTGACCCCACCGGGACTCGAACCTCGACCTTCCGGCTTGTAGCGCAGTGCCTTAACCACTACGCTACGGCGTGCCCCCAAACATGGTGGTTACTAGAGTAAATTTTTAATTTCTGATTTATAATGATCGTGTATCACAGATTGTTTGTTAACACCTACTACGTTTTATTTTTATATCAAAGGCCTATACTGATTTTCGTTGTAAAAAGTTTTAACAATTGTATAACAGTTATATCGATAATTGCGACTTCTAAAGCCATTTTAAATTTTTATTTCAGGTCAACTCCTACACCTAATATATATTAGATGGCGGCTAAACATTCGTCGTACTTGAAAACCTGACCTGTACGTACAAATTTTTAAGTAAATCGACCGGCTATTTTTTTTTAGTTTGCGTGCATAAACATACGCAAGCTGAATTTTTATATACATGAAAATGTGCAAAAGTATTAACTTACTGCTATGAATGGGCCTATTTGTTTTCACTACAGTGCCACACTTTTAAATATGCTGGCATAAAAAATTGAATTTCTCCAAATTAACAAAATAAATAGGCCTAACATATTCCTTACACCAGCAACATTGGACCATACATCCAACTTGCTGAGAAATTCGCTTAGTTTACGCAATTCCTGCGCGACGGACATTTTTTAAATGTGTCATATTGACTCTTAATTGCAAGGATGCATATCTACAGTTGGTTTTATTGTGTCTGGAACCAGGATAAATTTATGAACATTTAATTAATTATTCATTTCACATGACTGCAGGCAAATGCCTGTAGGGGAATAACCATCATGGTAATATCACGTGGTCTGTAGCAAATATTAATTTTAAACTCTAAATAGACACAGCTTCAAATTGATTAACAGCATATGGATTTACAACATTAAAAAATACAGTTATATCGCAAATTATTAATTGCATTTCTAAACTCTGCAATTTCCAAAGTACTAGTAGTAGTAACAACAATCTGCCAGGATACAAGCTGCTGAAATGAGATTCCTCAGACCAATAGCAGGATATCAAAGAACAAACAAAAAACACAACACAGAAATAAGACAACTAAAAGTAGAGGAATTAAACACAACAATAGAGAAATACAGAACAAACTGGAAAGAACACTTGGAAAGGATGACTGAGAATAGAATACCAAAAGCAGCATACAGCTATTCACCACGAGGAAGAAGAAGTTTGGGAAGACCAAAGAAAAGATGGAAAGAGCAGCAATTTGGGGCCGGAACAGGCTAGTAAATAAGCCTAAACCGTGAAGAAGAAGAAGAAGAAGACTAGTAGTAGTAATAGGACTTTATTAGAGTAAAAGTAAGATATATACAATGTTATTTACAAATATGGTCACATGGGCAGTAAGCCGTACGTGGTGTTGACAATCCGTTACAATAAATTAATAATTGGTAATAGTATGAGGGAAACAAAAGGAAAACAATAATATTACAATTACATAAAGAAAACACAATAATATTACAATTACATTACAATACAATAACATTATACATTAATTAAGTTATGTAGAATTATTAAGAATTAATGGTATTACATTTTGATAACATATATTTATTCATGAATGAGTGTTGTTCTTATTTTCCGCGTTTTGTCAAGAAATTTACCCAAGTTTATCCAATTTTCTGGATTTACCATTAACTCGTAGATTGCCAATCTTCCACGATTTGAATTTAGAAATCTTTCCGGTAATAACTGACGCCTCCAATATTCTAAATCGTTACAATTTCCTAATATATGTATCTCGTCTTCCAAGCTCCCGCATATTGGACATATTCGCATATCGGCTCGTCCGAAGTACTATACTATATTACAGGCCTCAGGAGGCCCAAGAGCTTAAGATTTTTACTATTTTAGACAATCGGTACGATATGTTAGCCGGATTGTCAGCCCTGCGTGACGGCTTCTAACGGAAATGAGTACCAGACGCCTGTTCCAGGTTAAAGGCTCGTAAAATACGTAAGCCTGAGTTAAGAGGCCTCTAAGCAAAATTTACCGACCTTCAGCTTCCTAGTAGTTGCCTACTAGATGTCTCATTAGGTCGGTATGTTGACCGCATTCCATTCATGACATATATGGGGAAATAAGTGTAAGTAAATTAACTTGGCCTAATAACTCCTAACAAGAGGAGAAGCTAACACCCAATATTAGGCTGTTAAGCTATTGTAGATAGATCTTATCTTATATTCAAGTCTTATCTGTAGGCCTGTATACTTACTTACTTACTCACTGGCACTATCGAACCCGTAGGTTCATGGCCGCACGGACATAAGCTCTCCATACATCCCTATCCTGAGCTAATGTTTTCCAATCATTCCCTGTATAATCTACTTCCCTCAAATCATAGTTAATGTTGTTCTCCCACCTCATTCTTGGTCTACCAACTGGGCGTTTTCCTTCTGGCTTTCCTACAAGAAGTTTCCATGCACGTCTTTCATTCCCCATACGTGCAACATGTCCTGCCCATCGCAGTCTACGGGACTTAACTGTTCTTATTATATCTGGCTTCCTATAAAGACCATGTAGTTCATTGTTATGTAGTCTTCTCCATTCACCTGTCTGTTCATCTCTCTTTGGTCCAAAAATTTTCCTAAGAACTTTATTCTCAAATACTCGTAATCTCCTTTCCGCCCTTAAAGTAAGAGTCCATGTTTCGCACCCATATAATATAACTGGTAGAACAATAGTTTTATATATTTTCAGCTTAACGTTTTTTGAAAGTAGTTGGGACATCAAAAGTCTCTGCAATGCATAATAGCATGCATTTCCAGAATTGAGCCTATGTTTAATTTCTTTGTGCATCTCATTCCTATTTGTGATTATTGTTCCTAGGTATTTGAATTCAGCCACTTCCTCAAAATTTCCCTCATTTGTCATTAGCTGTCCAGTTCCATTATATAATGTATTTCTACGTGTGACCATATATTTAGTTTTACTGATATTTACTTCCAGTCCTAATTTCTTAGTGTTAATCAATAGTGTGTGCGTGTTGGCCTTTAGTATCTCCTCGCTATCGGCCAGTAGTACTACATCATCAGCATAAACTAACAGCTTATTAATACCATTCAGTTGTAAGCCTTCCTCATTCTCTAAAGATTTAATGGCATGCTCTAGTACAAAATTAAATAGTAGAGGAGATAGTGCATCTCCTTGCTTCAACCCATTCTGGATTTCAAAAGTGTCTGAAAACTGTTTGCCTACACGCACCCTACTATTTGAGCCATTTAGACACATTCGAATAAGTCTAACTAACTTTTTAGGAATTCCAAACTCCAGCAGGATACTATATAACTTCTCCCTCTTAATTGAATCATATGCTTTTTTGAAGTCTACATGTAGTTGATTCTGTTGGCCTGTATACATATATAATTCTTCTATATGCGGATTTGTCACTCTGCTCCTCCTAAACGACTGGACCGATTTTGATTAATTTTTTTGTGTGTGTCTGATTGGGTCCCTCAATGTTCTTTTTTCACAATTGGACCCTCTAAAACCATTAGATGTAGGAGTTCACCTGAAGTGAAAATTGAAAAATCACTCCAGCAGTCACATTTTTCCATGTTTCACGACGAAACTGAGTATATCCTATTAAAAAACTGAGGTAAGTATCGTCCAAAAGTGAGCGAAATCCAACAATTAGAAGTGGAGATTTACTTGAAATCCGAAATTAAAAAAATGCCTAAATTACGACCGATTTTGATGATTTTTTTGTGTGTTTGAATGGATCCTTGGATGGTTTAGATTCACAATTGGACTCGGTAGGTGGCGCTGCGATCGGGTTACAGGATTTTTTATGTCATCTGCTTTAACGACATATTCTGCGCGACAATAATGTGACGTCATCATGCCCGATTCTTGAGCAACAACAGATGGCTGTGAGATGTTTTCTTGCAAACTTATTTAATTACGACTTAATTAATGAATTTTATGGCAAAAGAAGTAACTTGTACTTTTATCGTCCGGCCATGACAGAGAATTGAACGTTCGGGCAGGACAACGTCTGCCAGTTATGCTAATTTACCGTAAAATACGATGTTGCCTAAGAAAAATGTTTCTGTGGTTGACATTTTCGTGCACAATTCACTATTATGTCGAATAAAAGTAGTGCCAATAGAAGGAAACGGCGGAGTAATATTGTGACATTATATATAATGATCTAAACTATGACTTGTCGCAGAGACTGCAGCGTGTTCATAATGCTTGCGTTCGATTCATTTTCAATATCCGCCGTTATGAGCATATTTCCGAACACTTTAATAACCTCTCTTGGCTCCGTCTTACTGACAGACGTAAATTGCACTCTCTTTCACTACTTTTCAAGCTTCTGAATTCCTACATCCCTACTTACCTGGCGTCTAGATTTGAGAAGTTATCCTCTTACCACAATATTGACACTAGATCACAAGATAGCAGTCTGCTAACAATTCCTCTTCATAGCACTTCCTCCTATTCTACTTCCTTCACAGTAGCCTCTGCCCGCTCCTGGAATCTCCTTCCTCAAGATATCAGGGGTTGCTGCACACTTGGTACCTTTAAGTCACGCTTATACAGTTACCTGTTGTCTAATAATTAATTTTTCTCTATTTATTTAATGTTATACTATGTCATTAAGCTTTTCCTGTTTTTTTATATATATTGTACATATTATATATTTAATTCGTTAAATTTAGAGTAAATCAAAATACATTATAAATATTAATTGTATTGTATTCATAACTTGTAATCGTTTATATATATCTATATATTGTAATTTAGATTTAAGACTATTTTTTTGTTTGTATTTTTTTAAACCTGGTTGAGTGGTAGACAAGGTCTTAAGGCTTTAACTCTGCCAGGTAAAATAAAGCTATTATTATTATTATTATTATTATTATTATTATTAATACCTTACGCAAGTTTGTTTACAGTACAACTGGAGGTGGGGTTGAACATATCCAGGTATTTACTTACGCAACTTAAGACATTTTTAATGCAATTTATCCCATTACTAAGTGCTATTTATAACATTTATCCCCGGAAAATTACCATCGTGAAAGGATGTAAATTCATAATGTATTCTATAGGATACATCAGTTGGTTTAATTAATTTAATATTTTTAATAAATCAGAAGAAAACGAACAAAAATGAACCACTTAAATGTGTGTCTAATCATACAATATACCTAATTATAACAGTTATACAATATTCCGTTTTCACTGCGGTCCGCCACATTCAAATAACTGACTCAAGAAATTTGTGCTTTACCAATTTAAAGGGTTAAGGGGACACGCCGTAGCGTAGTGGTTAAGGCACTGCGCTACAAACCGGAAGGTCGACGGTTCGAGCCCCGTGGGGGTCAGGATTTTTAAACTGACCCAAACCCTCTGGCGGCACTATGGTCCTGGGGCCGACTCAGCCTCTAACGGAAATGAGTACCAGACGCTTGTTCTGGGGGTAAAGGCGGCTGACAATCCGGCAGACATCAAGTGCCGATTGTCTAGAAAAAGTGGGAGCCTTAACCTCCTACTACCCCAAGGACCTCCTGAGGCTTGTCGTGGGATCACTTTACTTAAATGATGTTAATAATGTAATGTGAAATTTAAGAGTGGAAATATGTTTTTACGTTGTAACCGTCGGCCATTTTGAATTTCCATAGAAGAGGTAATTTTTTACGTATTTAAACACATTTAAAATGCAACGAAGATGAAAGCTACCCTAACCAAATTCAGTTACTGTAACTTAGGGTGAATTCCATGAAACGCCTTATTTTTGTTTTACGCGGTTAAATATGTACATTTGTTTGTGTTTTACGCGGTTAAATTCGGTCATAAATAAGTTATTATCGCCGGAGATGCTGTGTTATCGACAGAGCCATGGATTTATCGCTGGTTATTAGTGTGATTATCGCTGATTATTAGTGTGGTTATCGGTGGTTATTAATGTTGTTTATAGAATAACTGTTGTAATCAGAGTGGTCATGACTGGAAATAGTCCCACTTTTTTCTCATGTATTTACAAGTAAAATCAGTTAAAGATAACACTGGTCAACATTACTTTATTCTCATGAGTACCGATAGTTGTACTTAATGCAGTTTTTTATCGGGTTTTCAAATATGCATTCGGAATTTCTCCATCACCCACAGTTTTTTTATTACAATTTGTATTAATGGATTCAAATAATAATAATTTTTAATAAACTTTTTTTCGTCCATTTGTCCATTGTAAAATAAAACCCAATGAGCTAACTCAAGTGGTTTCAGCTATGGAAAAGAGATATCAAGGCAAATGGAATCCTAATATGCTGGCCGATTATTGTTGGACCATCAAGAGGGATGCTCCACAGGCGAAATATAGCAGAAAATCGTCATTTCTTACTTTCAAAGTGAGTTCGAATATTGTGTAGTTACGAATGTAGAAAATATAAAAGTGTTTGAAATTATAAATTCCTGTCTCTCGGAAAAATTGCGCGATGGAGAAAAACCGATGCCATATTTCAATTCAGGATAAAAATACTATCAGTATCACATATGTTTCATAGCGAGGAGATACTAAAGGACAACACGCACACACTATTGAGTAACACTAAGAAATTAGGACTGGAAATAAATATCGATAAAACTAAATATATGGTCACATGTAGAAATACATTATATAATGGAAATGGACAGCTAATGACAAATGAGGGAAATTTTGTGGAAGTGGCTGAATTCAAATACCTAGGAACAATAATCACAAATAGGAATGAGATGCACAAAGAAATTAAAAATAGGCTCAATTCTGGAAATGCGTGCTATTATGCATTGCAGAGACTCTTGATGTCCCAACTCCTTTCAAAAAACGTTAAACTGAAAATATACAAAACTATTATTCTACCAGTTATGTTATATGGGTGCGAAACATGGACTCTTACTTTAAGGAAGGAAAGGAGATTACAAGTATTTGAGAATAAAGTACTTAGGAAAATTTTTGGACCAAAGAGAGATGAACAGACAGGTGAATGGAGAAGACTACATAACAATGAACTAATTGGTCTTTATAGGAAGCCAGATATAATAAGAACAGTTAAGTCTCATAGACTGTGATGGGCAGGACATGTTGCACGTGTGAGGAATGAAAGACTTGCATGGAGGCTGCTTGTGGGAAAGCCAGAGGGAAGACGCCCAGTTGGTAGACCAAGAATGAGGTGGGAGAATAACATTAACTATGATTTGAGGGAAGTAGATTATACAGGGAATGATTGGAAAGCATTGGCTCAGGATAGGGATGTGTGGAGAGCTTATGACCGCGCGGCCATGAACCTACGGGTTCGATAGTGCCAGTGAGTAAGTAAGTATCACATTTGTTTCTTTCTGAGTAAAAAAAAAGTTTCATTTTTGTTGGTCAGTGTAATTGATTTCCGGGGCTACTTATTTTTAATATATAATTTTATAATTTATTGAATGCATTTAAGTGGTGTTTAAATGTGTAATCAAATATGGTGCTAGGTTCCATGGCGCCCAACTTGAGCATAGCATCGTATAGTTTTAGTTACCTGTAAGTTCTTGTAACTTGTTGAACTAATTTCTATCAATTGAGAATCTACGCGTAACCTCACATATCGCACCATCACTGTTAATGGACTTGCAATGGTCTGATTTAAATAATCGATTTTTTCTCTCGCTCACTTTCAAATTAAAATGACATTAGATTACCTTACCCTCCCGAGAGCGTTAAGAATCAATTTCATTCTTTCTCATGCCAAAACCCCTCGAGCCTATGGAAAGAATGTTCGTATTGGAAAAAAAAGGAAAGTTCTTTTCTTTTTCTTCCATTACCCTCTGCTCTTCTTTATTCTTTTTCCTTTTTTTTCCTATCCACGTTGGATTTTGATTCGATTTTGGCCGATTGCTGTATAAATTGATTATAAGACATAAGCGAGCGACTTCTCCGTTCCCTCAAGCAGTTTGTTCAAGAGATGGAAGACAGATTACAATCTCCCACATTTTCAGGACTCTATTCTTTGTTTCAATATTGTATCGATGTTTATTATTTCTTGATAGAGTGATTCTCTATTACATCTCTTATTATTATTTGATAAACATCCTCCTGCATTTTATAACATTTATCAGCAAAGTAGGAATATATATATTTTTTTTCTTTCAAAATCTGTGAATAATTTTAATACACACATAAATATACGTTATATAATGGAAATGGACAGCTAATAACAAATGAGGGAAATTTCGAAGAAGTAGCTGATTTGAAATACCTAGGAACAATAATCACAAACAGGAATGAGGTGCACAAAAAATTAAACATAGGCTCAATTCTGGAAATGAAATGCGTGCTATTATGCATTACAGGGACTCTTGACGACCCCAACTTTTCTTAAAAACGTTAAACTGAAAATCTATGAAACCATTATTCTCTCATTTGAATTATTCCATTCCATTGTAATTCTGCCCGAGGATAGGTCTTTTACTGCAATCATAGCATTTTCATGCTATATTTTAAAACTTTACTAGGAAATTATAGATGTGGTAGCTTCCCGTTGCTTTCCACACCGGTGAAGGATGATGATGATGATGATGATAATGATAAGGATGATGATAATGATAAGGGTGATGATGATGGCTGGATGATTTTCGAGGTCCATTGGGCCCTAAGCGTCCTGATATTTGTCTTAGAGGTCAGAAAGGGACTCTTGTCGACACCAACTTCTCTTAAAAACGTTAAACTGAAAATATATGAAACCATTATTCTCTCATTTGAATTATTCCATTCCATAGTAATTCTGCCCGAGGATAGGTCTTTTACTGCAATCATAGCATTTTCATGCTATATTTTAAAACTTTACTAGGAAATTATAGATGTGGTAGCTTCCCGTTGCTTTCCACACCGGTGAAGGATGATGATGATGATGATAATGATAAGGATGATGATGATGGCTGGATGATTTTCGAGGTCCATTGGGCCCTAAGCGTCCTGATATTTGTCTTAGAGGTCAGAAAGGGACTCTTGTCGACCCCAACTTCTCTTAAAAACGTTAAACTGAAAATCTATGAAACCATTATTCTCTCATTTGAATTATTCCATTCCATAGTAATTCTGCCCGAGGATAGGTCTTTTACTGCAATCATAGCATTTTCATGCTATATTTTAAAACTTTACTAGGAAATTATAGATGTGGTAGCTTCCCGTTGCTTTCCACACCGGTGAAGGATGATGATGATGATAATGATAAGGATGATGATGATGGCTGGATGATTTTCGAGGTCCATTGGGCCCTAAGCGTCCTGATATTTGTCTTAGAGGTCAGAAAGGGACTCTTGTCGACCCCAACTTCTCTTAAAAACGTTAAACTGAAAATCTATGAAACCATTATTCTCTCATTTGAATTATTCCATTCCATAGTAATTCTGCCCGAGGATAGGTCTTTTACTGCAATCATAGCATTTTCATGCTATATTTTAAAACTTTACTAGGAAATTATAGATGTGGTAGCTTCCCGTTGCTTTCCACACCGGTGAAGGATGATGATGATGATAATGATAAGGATGATGATGATGGCTGGATGATTTTCGAGGTCCATTGGGCCCTAAGCGTCCTGATATTTGTCTTAGAGGTCAGAAAGGGACTCTTGTCGACCCCAACTTCTCTTAAAAACGTTAAACTGAAAATCTATGAAACCATTGTTCTCTCATTTGAATTATTCCATTCCATAGTAATTCTGCCCGAGGATAGGTCTTTTACTGCAATCATAGCATTTTCATGCTATATTTTAAAACTTTACTAGGAAATTATAGATGTGGTAGCTTCCCGTTGCTTTCCACACCGGTGAAGGATGATGATGATAATGATAAGGATGATGATGATGGCGGATGATTTTCGAGGTCCATTGGGCCCTAAGCGTCCTGATATTTGTCTTAGAGGTCAGGAAAAAACCGTCACCCGGGAGCCTGTTCCGACCGAGAATCGAACCCGGGCACGCCGTGTGACAAGGCAGCACGCTACCTCGAGACCACAGCGGTGGACATTTATATTATAATAATGCGTAATATTGGCTCTAACTTGAAGGGATCAGAACATATTAGGAACATTTGAGAATAAAGTTCATAGAAACATTTTTGGTGCGAAGAGAAATGAAGATACAGGCGAATGGAGAAGATTAAATAACAGTGAGCTGCAAGATCTTTATGGGAATCCAGATATAGAAAGAACATACAAGTCTCGTAGACTGTGTTCGGTAGGACATATGACTCGAACAGGGAATGAATGAAAGAGGGACATGGAAACTTTTTGTAGGAAAACCAAAGGAAAAGCACCCAGTAGGTAGACCAAGAATGAAGTGGAAGAATAACATTAACCATGATTTGAGGGAAGGAGATTATACAGGGGATGATTGGAAAATATTAACTCAGGATATGGATGCATGGAGAGCTTATGTCTACGGGACCTTGAATCTACGAGTTGGATAGTGCTAGTGAGTTAGTTACCGCCCTATCTTCGTCTTCTCAATGTATAATGTACAACTTGATTAACTATTAATTTTACTTTGCTTCTTATAAGATACATTGACTTAATGTATTTAATATTTTTAAGGGGACCGACTGTGAAAGTGTTAAAAAATTGGCAAAAAATGCATTTTTTGTTTTTAATAACTCTGATTCTTTAGGATAATTTTCATGTAAACTTTTTTATTTTAGGAGCAAAACTGAGTCCGTGACGTAAGAGTTTAAATGCCCTTCCACATTTGGTCAGCATTATTACTCAAATTTTAATATGCGTTTTTTTCCGTTTCCTTTTTTTGACATTCTCCAAAACTTAAAATGCACCTTACGATGCAATTTTTATGCTATGAAAGTGAAATTTTGAGGTTAGACTCCCCAACAAATACTAATTCAACTTGTAATGTTAGAGAACATTTTGTTAATGATGATGACGTAAGCTGTTGTGTCGGCCGAGGTGACCCTGTGGCCTGGCCACCCAGGTCACCTGACCACACGTGTCTGGATTTCTTCCTCTGGGGGCATATGAAGCAGCTGGTGTATGAAACCGTTGTGGAAACAGAAAATAACCTCGTCGCTAGATTTACCGTCGCTACTGGGACCATTGCGGACATGCCAGGAATCTTCGAACGAATACTTCAATCAATAATTGTCAGACGATGTTGCTTGTATACTGGCCCATGGTCGTGCATTGGGGAAATTCTTGTGATGCTACCGCTGTAATTAGCAAGTTAAACTATCTTCTGTGTAAATCGTCCCTAATCTTACAAGTTGACCTCAGAGACCACATGTTCCTCATCGAAATATACTTGTATTGATATTTTTTGACTGCTATATTAATTTGAACGAATAGTTTTGGAACACTCTGTATAAAATAAACTTCTATCGGATTTCTCTCTGATGAATATAACCCTTAAAATCGTAATGCATCCTTTTGGATACATCAGTTGGTTTAATTAATTCATCATCATCATCGTCATAGTACATTCACGAATTTAGGCTATTTGTTGACCTGTTTCGGCCTCAAGAGAAACACCATCCAAAAGTCTTTTGAGTGGACGTCCTGGTCATCTTCTTCCTGCAGGTTGATATCTTAACATTTGTTTGGGCAATCTGTGATCTTCCATTCGATGAACATGTTGCATCCATCTTGACTTATAATCAGAAATTTTGTTTTCTAAAGATTCCATGCGTAATTCTTCTAAGATGTCTTCATTTTTTGTGATCTAGTAGTGTGTATCCTGCAGTCCTCCGAAGATATCTCATTTCAGCGTTTAATTAATTTAATATTTTAAATAAATCAATAGAAAACAAACAAAAAGAAATAACTTAAATGTGTATCTAATCATACAATCCATCCATCCATAGTAATTCTGCCCAAAGGCAGGTCCATCACTGCAATCATAGCATTTCAATGCTATGGTTGCAGCTTTACTAGGGAATTGCAGGTGTGGTAGCTTCCCGTTGCTATTCAATTGTAAATACAACTCGAAGAAAGACCTTCACATCTGTGAAGGTTGATCCAAGAGTTTCCTTCACCCAAGCTTTACAGACTGGCACTGCTCCCGAAGCAATTAAAGAGAACAGCACTGCTAAAGCAAAGGGCCAGCAATTGCCAATAGGTAACTTAAGTGCATGTGGGGAGGAAATTCTCCGGGATGTTCAGCCTTTATTGGCTGAACTGTCTAGTCCCATGGAGCGTTTCCTCTTCATGAGCCGACTGGTTAACCTGTGTTTTGCAGGTTAACCTCAAAAGGAGAGACCATCTACACAATGGTGCGAGCCACTCGCTTTTAAGGAGTGTGGCTCACTCTACGCTGTCCGGCTTTCGGACTCTCTGCTTGCCGGCGGCGTAGTTTATGATGCCCTTTTTTCAAGTGCAGTGGTTTCCACTATTATTCTAACATAAACCTGTTAGGTAAAATATATTGTCACCTAAGGCTGAGGTTATATAATCCACAATCACTACTTGATAACCACTAAGGAATTTGCTGCCAAGTTAATCCCCTTGGGTAACAGTATGCAGCACACTGGACGGTGCAAGTCACCGTCAACAATCAGTCAGTTCCCGTTGCTTTCCACACCGGTGAAGGATGGTGATGATGATAATGATAAGAATGATGACGATCATAATGACCATATGATTTCGGGGACCGTTTGGGCCTTAAAGTTTTCCTGACATTTGTCTTACAGGTGAGGAAAAACCTGACCCAGAAAAACTGCCCCGACCAGGGATCGAACCCGGGCCCGCTGCGTGACAAGGCAGCACGCTACCTCGAGACCACAGCGGTGTATTAATTATACAATATACCTAATAATAACAGTTATACAAGATTCCGTTTTCACTGCGGTCCGCCACATTCAAATAACTAACAGAAAAAAATTGTGTTTTGTCAATTTAAGGATAACGACGAAATATCCAAAATACAAATATTCAAACTTAACAAATACATTACCGCGGAAGGCTACATAATTTGACAGTACTCTGGCCATATACGCTGTGAAAGAGGGAAAATTATTTGACATTTCTATAAAGACTTTATTCCGTGAATTAGACTGCTCTTCAAGTTCATTCTATTCCAGTTGAAGTAATGGCAACAATATTGAAATGTGTTACTTGAGAAAAAACATTTGTTTGTATCTAGTTTTCATGGTAACGGGCGCCATCTTTTATTGGTGTTTATTGACTGAATTTGAGTGTGGAGGAGGTCGCGCTTTGTATCCATGGCAACCACAGAATCAACAACCTGCTGCTCCTGTCTTTAAAATTTTAATTTAATTTTGTACCCAACAGTTATAAAGAAAACATATACTATATACTTAGTGTAATACATAATCATAATAATAATAATAATAATAATAATAATAATAATAATAATAATAATAATAATAATAATAATAATAATAATAATAATAATAATAATAATAATAATAATAATAATAATAATAATAATAATAATAATAATAATAATAATAATAATAATAAATAATAATAATAATAATAATAATAATAATAATAATAATGATGATGATGATGATGATAATGATAATGATAATGATAATAATGAGGATGATGATGAATCTATCTCTAGAGTAAAAATGAGTAAAACTATTACATCAGGTTTTGTGGTTACTAAATGTTTGAGACAAGGATGTTGTTTATAATCGATCTTATTCTTAATATATATAAATCACTCCTTAACACAGTGGAAAAGCAATTGTTCACCTATAGGAATAAAGGTAGAAGAAGACACGATTTATTCGTTGCTATTTGCTGATGATCAACAACTGATGGCAGATGATTACTAAGATTTAGAACAAATGACAAGAAAACTGAAGAATGAATATGAAAAACGAAGATTAAAGATACATTTAGACAAAATGAAATATATGGTAATATTTATTTATTTATTGAATCTCCAATAATGCGAACCCTATTTCACCATCTGGCATGTTAGGGTCTTAGTTACAATACAATTAATTATTTACAGTAATTTGGAGTATGGTTAATTTCTAGCGTTACATAATAATGTAATATGAACAAATAAATAAATAGACGCTATTAGGGCATCCGAGGGCTAGGGAATCATTCCTTTCTTCCATTTCTTCTTTCCTTTATTTTCTTTTCTTCTCCAGAAAAGCCTGACCAGAGGCTATAAGATGGCAGCCCCATCACTGGTCTTGCCTTCCTTTGGCCAGCAACGAATCGAAGGAACTATTATTATGCTTTCAAGTCTTATACGAGAATTTCCCAGACATTTTCTATAGGATCGTAACAGGCCTTGGCCTAATACTTGGAAGGAAGAAGAAGAAGAAGAATAAATAAACTGACAAACCAAAAAACTAACTCAAAGTCTCTTAAAAATATGATGGATAAAGTCACACAGCTTTCTATAGCAACACTTCTTACATAAAATATTTGACAAAGGCAGTTGAGACCTAATTTTTTAAATAAATTCATGTCTTTTGGAATCAAATGCGGGACACTCAAATAACAGGTGTGAGATAGTCTGGCTGGACTTCTTGCAAATACAGGTATCTGTATGGTAATAGGAGATACATCAAAAGATCTGATTTTAGAAAGCATGTGACCGATATGTGTATTTGGGGGCAAAAATTAGTGCAGATGGAAGTCCTGATGCTAAAATTATTGTGAGGATAAATAAGGGCGAATCTGCAATCTCAAAATTAAATGGTTTTATGGGATCAGAATACAAGTCCTAAAACAAAAAACAAGCATTTAATACAATAATGAGTACAATGGCTGAAACATGGGAATTCAAATATAGAACAATAGGTACTCTATAACAGCATGACGAAAATGAATGACGATCTCAAATCCATCTTTAACTGGTCTTCAAGTATCGGTCTAAATCTAAATCCTAACAAGTCACAAGTAATTCTAATGGGACAACAAAGACTGCTTACAACCTTTGACATATCTACACTACCAAACATTACTATAAATAATATAATTATCCCTTATTCTTCTTCAGTAATAGATCTTGGAATACATCTAGACGCAAATTTAACCTGGCAAACACAAGTGAAACACATATGTAAAAAGACTTTCTCCATCTTACATTATCTTAGACGTTTAAAGAATTTTCTCCCAGTTTCGTTAAAACAAATCCTTGTGGAGAATCTTGTGTTACCACACTTCGATTATTGTGACATTATATATAATGATATAAACTATGACTTGTCGCAGAGACTGCAGCGTGTTCATAATGCTTGCGTTCGATTCATTTTCAATATCCGCCGTTATGACCATATTTCCGGACACTTTAATAACCTCTCTTGGCTCCGTCTTACTGACAGACGTAAATTGCACTCTCTTTCACCACTTTTCAAGCTTCTGAATTCCTATATTCCTACTTACCTGGCGTCCAGATTTGAGAAGTTATCCTCTTACCACAATATTGACACTAGGTCACAAGATAGCAGTCTGCTAACAATTCCTCTTCATAGCACATCCTCCTATTCTACTTCCTTCACAGTAGCCTCTGCCCGCTCCTGGAATCTCCTTCCTCAAGATATCAGGGGTTGCCGCACACTTGGCACCTTTAAGTCACGCTTATACAGTTACCTGTTGTCTAATAATTAATTGTTCTCTATTTATTTAATTTTATACTATGTCTTTAATTTTTTCCTCGTTTTTTATATATCTTGTACATATTATATATTTAATTCGTTAAATTTAGAGTAAATCAAATTACATTATAAATGTTAATTGTATTGTATTCATAACTTGTAATCGTTTATATATATTTATTGTAATATAGATTTAAGACTATTTTTTTTGTTTGTATTTTTTTTAAACCTGGTTGAGTGGTTGACAAGGCCTTAAGGCCTTAACTCTGCCAGGTAAAATAAAGCTATTATTATTATTATTATTATTATTATTATTATTATTATTATTATTATTATTATTATTATTATTATTATTATTATTATTATTAAATTGAATTTTGCAAAAATTGATTTTTGGAGGCGTTCAGCTGGAATTTCTAGAATATATAAAATAAGAAATAGTTTAATTAAACAAAAGATGAATGTTTAAACTTCAATTGTGGATTTCATAAAAAAAACAAACAATTAAAATGGTATGGTTATGTAAAAAGAATGACAGAAGACAGATTCCTAAGAAGAATACTAGAATGGGAGCCACTTGATAGAAGCAATGATTCCATTGTGAAAAATGTTAACTATCTTGGTTCATGTATTACATATAATAACGACAAACACATTAAAGTGCAAAGAAGTCTGAAACTGGCCAATAAAGCTTATTACTCACTTCATATAATAATGAAGAGTAATAACATACACTCAGCAACTAAAATAAGGCTACGTAAAGTTTTAATAAGAACATTTTTGACCTATGGTAGTGAGACATGGAGCCTCACTAAAAGATCAGAGGTAGCCCTAAATGATTTTGAAAAAAAAAAATACTCAGGAAAATATTTGGACCGATAAATATTAATGGTCAGTGGAGAATACGATACAACAAAGAATTTTATGACAAATTCAATGAACCTGACCTTGTCAATTTTATTAAGTTAAAGAAATTGGAATGGGCTGATCATGTACAAAGGCTCTCAACAGACCGAGCACCAAAAAAAGGTGAATGCAGCAAGTTTTATGGGGAATAGACGGGTTGGAAGACCGAAAAAATGATGGGAGGATGGTATTAAGGAAGATGCTGCAAACCTACTTAAGTGCCGCAACTGGAGGCTTACTGCGCAAAATAGAAATGATTGGAGGCAGAAGTTAAGGGAGGCCAAAGCTCGAATTTGAGCCAATGAACCATTGGATGGGTGGATGGATGGAGAAGTAATGTTTCTGCACAGGATATTTCGTGAGAACACCATCAAGAGCTTAATTCCTGCTGAATTCCCTAATAAGGGTGATATATTCCACTCCTTTAAAGATAATTGGATAGAAATTTCTTGGAAGAAGTACTTGAGATCTGTTTTGCATTAAAGCTTGTCTTATCTTTACTCATCTTACCACGAAGCCATTGTCTTGATAATTAATCTGTTGCCAAGGAGACAATGAGACAAAACATAGCTACACGTGTACAGATTCCAATTTTAAATGTTTGATCAAATTTAATGGAGGTGAAAGTGAAAACACAATGGAAAACATTTTGAATAAAAATTAGCTTTTCCACCGTGTTTTTAATAAATTATATATTTAAAAAATAAAAAAATGCTTAACAATATCAAAAGAACCAGTAAGATGCAAATTAGAAGTGGAAAGAAAAATTATAGAACAAGTGTCAGAATTAAAAAATTAGGTGTATTAATAACAAACACTAAAAAATTAATAAAATATGTAAAGAAACAAGCTGATAAAGCAGCACAAATATCAGGGTATATGAAAGATTTAATTTGGCGCAACAAACATAATGTCAATAGAAAACAAAACCCGCATGTACAAAATGATAGTTCGACCAGTTATCGTATATGGAGCAGAAACTAGGGCTGATACAACAAAACTAAACAAATAATAAGCACATGCGAAATGAAAATCTTAAGAACTATTCAGGGGAAAACATTGTTTGATAAAATACTCCTACATAACACAGAAATTAGGGACAAATGCCATATTCAAGACATAACCAAATTTATTATAGATAGACGAAAATATTGGAAGGGTCATGTAGAAAGAATGAAAGAATACCGGGTTACAAAAAGAGCTAAAGAAGATAGACCAATGGACGGGAGAAGAACAAGAACAAGACCAGCCAAGAGATGGATAGACAGTGGATGCACATCCAATATGTCTTCCTCTGAGGAGTGATTTTGGAAATAAACAGGATGAAAATGCTACAAATTAAGTTTAAGAAGAAGAAGAGGAAAAAATAAGCTGAATATATAATTTATTTATCCGATTTTAAAAATTATTTTGACTGAAAGGAAATCTAATATCTTTTAACTCAAGGAACTCAAAAGCGGACTCATTTCATACGAGTTTAATGCAATAAAACATTTTGTGGTTAATAAAGAATAAGTCAATGCTAATAAAATTCATATCAAATGCCGTTGTGGTGAATAATCTTCTTCTTCTTCTTGTTAAACATAATTTGTAAGATTTTCATCCTGTTTATTTCCAAAATCACTCCTCGGAGGAAGACGTATTGGATATGCATTCACTGTCTATCCATCTCTTGGCTGGTCTTCCTCTTGTTCTTCTCCCGTCCATTGGTTTATCATAAGTAATGCCAGGAGTGATTTCCAAATTATCGATAAATTCACGATTCACGAAGTGAGGAGTGAATTTATCTAGAGAATTTGGAAATCAAGAGTGGCATTTGTTAGGACTATTTAACGAATAAAATTAAGCTCTTTACTCACAAATCATTATTTAACTATAGTTATTTTAAAATATTTATATATTTAATGTAAACGGCGATGTTTTAAAACAAATGAGAAGCGATAGGTACGCATCATCTGCTTCTTTTGTTTATCACTGCAACCAGATCATACTATTTATTGCCAAAGGAACGCAATATTGTAAGAATGCTCTCTAGTGGAGAAAAAATGAAACACATCAAACTGTATATTAATTCATTTCTGATGTCGTATGATGTAAATATGACAATTATATTTTTATGGATTGTTACCTGGGAGAAAATACATTTAAGAAAGTTGCAAATAGTGGTTTCTTTTTTTGGTGGTATAATCAATTGCTACAAATGTTTTTATATTAACTCCCGCATGCGGCATGTATTGACATCCATGCACTGTATATACAATCTGGTAGCCGTATTTCTCACAGGCTCAGTCACTGCAAAATAATGGTCAGACCTGTTCGGAATATTAAAAAGGTGGAACCTTCTTTAATATGGTAATTATAACACTGATAAATATTTCGTGAAACACGACTCTGATTGGTTGTAAAACAGAAATCATTGAAACGTGATTGGCCATTGAGACCCATTTGGGGCATGAGTTAAATAGTCTAGTAAATTATCTTCAGATTCTGAAAGGAGAATGATATCATCATAAGTAATGCCACGAGTGATTTCCAAATTATCGATAAATTCACGACTCACGAAGTGAGGAGTGAATTTATCTAGAGAATTTGGAAATCAAGAGTGGCATTTGTTAGGACTATTTAACGAATAAAATTAAGCTGTTTACTCACAAATCATTATTTAACTATAGTTATTTTAAAATATTTATATATTTAATGTAAACGGCGATGTTTGAAAACAAATGAGAAACGATAGGTACGCTTCTACTGCTTCTTTTGTTTATCACTGCAACCAGATCATACTATTTATTGCCAAAGGAACCCAATATTGTAAGGAGGAGCTTTCTTTAATATGGTAATTATAACACTGATAAATATTTGGTGAAACACGACTCTGATTGGTTGTAAAACAGAAATCATTGAAACGTGATTGGTCATTGACTCCCATTTGGGGCATGAGTTAAATAGTCTGTGTAACATATTAAGTGAAATGTAGTGTTTCCCATTTTATAACCCAAACTGTTTTGTTATGTTTTCGATAAGTTTTATCCGATGGTCGGTAGGGTATTATTATAAGAATGGGACTTAAAGAAGAGTTACCTGGGCGTGATGTCGCCTTTTGGATCGTTATTTCTTCAGTTTGCTGTTATTTTACTTTGATTACTGTTTTGCAGTGTATGTTAATTGATATTATTGCTCTAACCAGTTCATTAGGAATTTCATATGTACAACATCTTCAAGCTGTACTCTATCAAAAGCTTTCTTCATATCTACGAATAGTCATAAGATAAAAATTCTTGACCATATACAACTAGAACAACTATATGGAGTGCGGCCATCCTTCAGGACGAAATGTGCCGTCTCATAGAATTCCAAAAGCCATACTTGTTTACTCTACCCCACGCAAAAGATCGCTTGGACGTCCGAAAAAGCGCTGGATGGAAAATTCCTCTTTGAGACCGTAACAGGCCACATGGCCTAATACTTGCATGGATGCTGATGATGATTATAAAAATTAATATATATGCCTACTTGATGGCAGGTGCCGTCATCCTAAACTGTGTTAAAATAATGTGTTTAAAATATTATCCGGTGACCTTTCGGAAGTTAACTTCCATCATCAGCAGCATGAGTAGGATGAGTATGTTCTTGTTTAAAACGTTGATGGTCTTGATATGTCGTTAGTAGCAACATCGCATCAAGATCATCAACGTCTACAATGTCTTAATCACCATCAACTTGTAGCATATACTCATCCTGCTGACGATGGAAGTTAACTTCCGAAAGGCCTCCAGATAATATGTGTATACGGCGCAATGTATGTCAACCCATTTGAGGTGACTAGGAACACCCACCAATAGGTATAAAATATTGGAAATTAACTTATTAAAGAATAATCTTTAATTTTTAGGGACTGTGCGAAAGGACTGAAAGCGATTGAGGTGGTTCTCATGAAAATATTTTCGAAAATAATTAACTAACTAACTGACACTGTCGAACCCGTAGGTTCATGGCCGCGCGGACATAAGCTCTCCATACATTCCTATCCTGAGATAATGTTTTCCAATCATTCCCTGTATAATCTACTTCCCTCAATTAATACTTAATGCTATTCTCCCACCTCATTCTTGGTCTGGCAACTGGGCGTTACCCTCTGGTTTTCGTACAAGAAACTTCCATGCACGTCTTTCATTCCCCATTCGTGCAACATGTCCTGACCATCGCAGTCTAAGAGACTTAACTGTTCTTATTATATCTGTCTTCCTATAAAGACCATGTAGTTCACTGTTATGAAGTCTTCTCCATTCACCTGTCTGTTCATCTCTCTTTGGTCCAAAATTTTTCCTAAGAACTTTATTCTCAAATACCAATAAAATTCATATCAAATTCCGTTGAAGTGAATAGTCATAAGATAAAAACTTAAAATATGTACCTTTTTGGCAGGTGCCGTCGTCCTCAACTATGTTAAAATATTATATTTAAAAAATTATTTGGAGGCATTTCGGAAATTAACTTCCATCATCAGCAGGATGACTTTCCGCTACTAGTTGTTGTTTATGACGATGTAGGCTCCAAGTGTCTGTAGCAGAAACATCCTGCTGATGATGGAAGTTAACTTCCGAAATACCTCCAGATAATACTTTAAATATAATATTTTAACATAGTTGAGGACGACGGCACCTGCCAAAAAGGTACATATTTTAAGTTTTTATCTTTTATTCTCAAATACTGGTAATCTCCTTTAAGAATTACAGATATTAATGAATCCTATCTAAGTTGAAACCGAAAATGACGGTGACAAAAACATGCTTATACTTGTGTGTGTGTTCATTAACGCTATAGCTGTTGGAATGTTTGATTATTAGAATCAAACTTGGCGTAACTAACTAACTCACTCACACTATCGGACCCTTAGGTTCATGGCCGCGCTATCTTGAAGTAATGTTTTCCAATCATTCCTTCTGTAATCTACTTCCTTCAAATCATTGTTAATGCTATTCTCCCGCCTCATTGTTGGTTTACCTACTGTGCGGTTTCCCTCAGGTTTTCCTACTTTTCCATGCCCCTTTTTCACTCACCATTTGTGCCACATGTGCTCCATTCGCAGTCTACAAGACTTAACTGTTCTTATTATAACTGGTTTCCCATAAATATAATGTAGCTCATTGTTATTTAATCTTATCCATTCTCCTGTCTGTTCATCCTTATTTACTCCAAACTTTGTTCTAAGAACTTTATTCTCAAATATTCTTAATCTTCTCCCCTCTTTTAAATTAAGAATCGTTTGATTAATACGATAAAAAATTATTTAATGTATCATTTCTTTCCTTTTATTTATTAATTTTATATAATATTTCCTGGCAAAAGAAACTTTTAACAAGAAGAGAAGCATTTTATGCGAATCTTTGGCAAAATAATTACGGAAGAGGCTAGTGAAATGCTTTGTGTGGTGCAGAGACGTGGACATTACGACGGAATGAGGAAAAGCGACTGGAAGCTTTTGAGATGTGGATATGGAAAAGAATGGAACGTATAAAATGGACAGACAAAGTAAGAAATAAAGATGTGCTAGACAGAGTGGGTGAAAGAAGAACAATGCTGGAACTCATAAAGAAGAGGAAAATACGTCGGATTGGCCACTGGCTAAGAAGAAACTGCCTGCTGACGGATGCTCTAGAAGGAATGGTCAACGGAAAGAAAGTTAGAGGCAGAAAAAGACATCAGATGATAGACAATATTAAAATAAATGGTTTGTATGCAGATACAAAAAGGAAAGTAGAGTTAAGGCAAGAGTGGAGAATGCTGAGTTTGCAGTGAAAGACCTGCTCTTGAGCAGAACACTATGAATGAGTGATATTTCGGATACTAACCTCATGGGGTAATGGTCAGCGTTTCTGACTACAGTTCATGATTCGATTCCCAGTCAGACCATAGGAATGTTTCCTCAAAGATAATTATTCTTGTGAGTGGCCACGATCTGAAATTTTGTTAAAGGACTCTCCTGGAGTTTTAGATAGATAGATCATCGATTGATTAATGTCTTTGATATCGACCGATTCATAATAGCCAGTTTTGTCGGTGCATCCAATCTCCTGGTTGTAGATGTTTCTCCTTCATATATAAACATATTCCCTGACTCCAGGAGGTTTTAGGTCTTCCTCTACTTCAACTTCCCACAGGTTTCCATTCCAAAACAGATTTTGGTAGTCGATCCTCTTCCATTCGCTGGACATGTCCGTACCATCTTAATTGCTGAGTTTTAATATAATCTAAAATAGTGTCTTCAATCTTCATTTTCTCCCTTATAACTGAGTTTCTAATTTTTTCTCTTCTTGAAATTCTTGCGGCCGTTCGTATAAAATCCATTTCCGTTGCCAAAAGGTACTTATTTGTTTTTGTTGTTAATGACCAAAGTTCTGCTCCATAAGTAATTATGCTTTTAACAATTGTATGATATATATTCATTTTATGTTTATTACTTATATTTTTATCCCACAATATTCCATTGAGGCAAGCATTTGCAAATTTTCCTTTATTATTTCTATTTCTTATTTCCTCTTCATAACTCCTATTTTTATTTATTTTAATTCCTAAATATGTGATCTCACTACAAGATTTTATTGATTCTCCAGTCTCCAAAATTAAATTTTGTTCTGGTTCACCAATTGATAAATATTTTGTTTTTTTCATGTTCAAATTTAATCCCCATTTTTCATACTCTTCTATTAATTTTCTAGTCATATATTCTATATCTTCATAATCTTGTTCCTGGAGTTTTATTTTCATTTATAACCCATCATATTATAGAGGTAATGTATCGCCGCCTTCCAATGTGCCCCAACTTATGAAATGAATTACAATTCCGCCAAAAAAGCAAAACATGTTATAAAGGTCAACCTGGTAGCAAAGAAAAAGGCAGAATTCAATATCACAGATTAATTAGTGCACGAACTCCATTATTGGGCAATGCTCTATTTTTACAACCACACTTGACTATGGATCTTAATATTCTTCTGTTACGCTAGTGATTTTTTCTTAGTATTAGACCTAATTTTAATAATTCATGTCACGTACATGAAAATTTATTTATCAATCTACAGTTAAAGTGATTTGTCGCAATCTTCATTACATAACTTCTTCTTATTCGACACTTTTAAATTTCACATTAAAGCACCGTTGGTTTCCCTTAACAGAGACGCTCTCCCCCTATAGGAAAGAATTTGAACCATACTAATTTAGTTACACTTGTTTTCGTATAGATGTCCTTTGAGTGGTCCGTGGTCAGCGTTCCGCCTCATACTGACATCTAGGAAACCAAGGTAGTACTAGGACGGGAAAATTCGGTAAATTTTGCTTAGAGGCCTTTTCATTCAGGCTTAAGGATCTTTTACGAGCCTGAAAATCTTCAGACTCGGGACTCACGGCTTAAAGTCCCTCCCGGAGGACTTGCCCCTTGGATTTTTCCGTCCTAAAAATTCCATCGACCAAAGCCGGGTTTGAACCCGCGACCCTCGCGACCAGAGGCAAGGAGCATAACCACTAGTCCACCGCAGCCAACACTTATTTGATAAATAGCTGTTGCTAACAGATAATGAAGAAAGACAGGTTAATGTTGCCTGATGTTCAGGTCATGTTACCGATTTACTCAATTGGACATAACTATGCACAATATCAGCTTACATGACATGGTTCTGTCATTAGACTTAACCCGACACACGCTCAGAGACACTTAGATGGGCGCAAGTACGTGGCACGCGACACCCTGCAAACTAATTGACCACGTTAGATGTGCAGTATCGAAAATAGCTCTGATCGCTTATTATGTTCGCCTCTGATCTGAGATTCCCGGGTTCAAACTCTCCCGTTGTCAATTAATTGTTATTTATATAATGGTTTATTTATTTTACCTGATGGAGTTAAGACCGTAAGATCTTCCCTTCCACTCCACAAGCGTTAAATTATACATATATGTAGCTAGTACCCGGCGTGCGTTGCTGCGTCTAAATCAATTAAATATCATTATGATCATCATCATCATCCTTGACGGATTAGGTCTTTGCCTGTTCCGATCTAACATATGTTCAGCCCAGCGATTTCTTGGTCTTCCTACCGATCTTCGTCCTACAGGATTATACATCAGTGCCATATTTGGTATCCTATCCTCTGTCATTCTTTGCAGAAGCTCCTTTCAATTGTTCCTGTGTTCTTCTATTTGTTGAAGAATTGGTTGTATTTTTATTTCCTCTCTAATATTATAATTTCTAATATGTTCTTCTCTTGTACAACCTTTCACAGCCCATAGGAATCTCATTTCCGTTGCCTGAATTTTACTTTTTTCTTTTGCCATCAGAACCCAGGCCTCACTTCCATACATCGCCACTGCTAGTGCCACCGTTGAGTAAAATCTTAGCTGTGTATAAATTAAATATTAAAGATTAATTAAATAATATGGTATATGCCGAGACATAGTAGTTACAAGTCAGTTTTTGTTTTCGGATTTCAGTTAAACCTCCACTTCTAATTGTAGGGTTTCGCTCATTTTTGGATAATACTTACCTCGATTTATTTTAATAGGATATACTGAGTTTTGTTGTGAAACATAAAAAATGTTGACTGCTAGAGCTATTTTTAAATTTTCACTTCAGGTGAACTTCTACTCCTAATGGTTTTAGAGGGTCCAATTGTGAATCTGGTACATCCAGGGGCCCACTCAAATACACACAAAAATTTTCATCAAAATCGGTCCAGTCGTTTAGGAGGAGTTCAGTGTACAGAATAATTATATACTATATAAATATAACCATTATTAATTATATACAACTTAATAATACATAATAGGCATAGGCGACACAACATACAGATGATAAGGAATGAATAAAAATATTACAAAAAATACTACTACTACTACTACTACTACTACTAATAATAATAATAACAGTTGAATGCAGGCTTTCACGGCCGGTAATCATAATGTTGAGTGATTCCGGGTTCTGTGGCCGTGGTCCATAGTTGGTGTTGATACCAGACGTTTCGCCCTCAACTGCGGAGGGCATCTTCAGTGGCGAGTGCTTCTAGGCGTGTTTCCTGGTCGGAAGCTCTACTTAGAGTGAACGCTGCGGGCGTTGTATTGATACTAGTGGTGGGAGCAGGGTGAGCGGGCGTGGCTCTTGCTGATTGGCTAATGGTCGTCTCCTTGTTGTCCCTAGTGTTGATGCATTTATTTTCTAGTGTACGGTACCAGGCCTTAGACAGTTTAATACCTTCCTCTTTTCTGTTAATATTTTCCTTATGCTTGTGTATTTCTATAGCCTCTCGATATAATCTAGGGAAATAGTAGGAAGTTGTGGCTAAAACTTGTGTATCATCGAATAGAATCTGGTGTCCATTCATAATGGCATGTTCTGCTACAGCCGATTTATCCATTTCTCCTTGTCTGCAGTTTCTTTTGTGTTCTGATAAACGGGTGGCTATACTTCTTTTCGTGGTCCCTATGTATGGTTTACCACACGAACAAGGAAGTCGATATACGCCGCAAGTGGAGAGAGGTGGCCGAGGATCCTTAGCTGAGCGAAGGCAGTCTTCTATTTTTCTTGTAGGTCTGTAAACTGTTTTTATGTTGTATTTTCGTAGGAGTTTTCCGATACGATCTGTGACTCTTTGTACATATGGTAGGTAGGCTATGCTGGTCGAGGGTGTGTTATCCATTCTGACGTGCTGTCTTCGTGGATGTATGGTTTGTCTTATTTCCTTGGATGTGTAGCCATTTTTCTGGAAACAATTGAACAGATGGTGTTGTTCTTGTTTAAGGTGTTTGTGGTTGGCATAACTTAGTCGCTCTGTCGAACAGTGTCTTAATGACACCTCGCTTTTGTCTTGGATGGTGGTTAGAGTCTTTGTGCAGATATCGGTCTGTGTGTGTAGGTTTTCTGTAAACTGTATGTTGAATTTCCCCATTGCCAGTCCTTATTATTTGAACATCCAGGAAAGGAAGTCTTCCATTATCTTCTTTTTCCATAGTGAACTGTATTTTTGTTGTGTCTGCTGTTAAGGTGTTGAAAGAAACGTTCCAATTCTTCACTGCCATGTCTCCATACTACGAATGTGTCATCAACATAGCGAAACCAATGTTCTGGAGACTTGGGAGCTGTTTTTAGTGCTTCTGTTTCAAATTTCTCCATGAAAAAATTCGCTACTACTGGGCTTAGAGGACTGCCCATGGCTACTCCGTCGGTCTGTTCATAGTAGCTGTTGTTCCATTGGAAGTAAGTAGTAGTTAGTACATGCCTGAATAAATTGGATATTTCTTCTGTGAAAATCTGTCTAATGTAGTCCATGGTCTCATTTACTGGCACCATGGTGAAAAGGGAAACCACATCGAAGCTAACCAGTATATCTTGAGATGTTACGTTTATATTCCGTAGTCTCTCAATGAAATGTGTCGAGTCTCTGATGTAGCTGTCCGTTTTTCCAAGGAGTGGTTTCAGAAGTCCTGTAAGATGCTTTGCCAGTAAGTAGGTCGGAGAACCGATGGCACTTCCACTCCGGCCAATTGTCAGTGCCATCGGTTCTCCGACCTACTTACTGGCAAAGCATCTTACAGGACTTCTGAAACCACTCCTTGGAAAAACGGACAGCTACATCAGAGACTCGACACATTTCATTGAGAGACTACGGAATATAAACGTAACATCTCAAGATATACTGGTTAGCTTCGATGTGGTTTCCCTTTTCACCATGGTGCCAGTAAATGAGACCATGGACTACATTAGACAGATTTTCACAGAAGAAATATCCAATTTATTCAGGCATGTACTAACTACTACTTACTTCCAATGGAACAACAGCTACTATGAACAGACCGACGGAGTAGCCATGGGCAGTCCTCTAAGCCCAGTAGTAGCGAATTTTTTCATGGAGAAATTCGAAACAGAAGCACTAAAAACAGCTCCCAAGTCTCCAGAACATTGGTTTCGCTATGTTGATGACACATTCGTAGTATGGAGACATGGCAGTGAAGAATTGGAACGTTTCTTTCAACACCTTAACAGCAGACACAACAAAATACAGTTCACTATGGAAAAAGAAGATAATGGAAGACTTCCTTTCCTGGATGTTCAAATAATAAGGACTGGCAATGGGGAAATTCAACATACAGTTTACAGAAAACCTACACACACAGACCGATATCTGCACAAGACTCTAACCACCATCCAAGACAAAAGCGAGGTGTCATTAAGACACTGTTCGACAGAGCGACTAAGTTATGCCAACCACAACACCTTAAACAAGAACAACACCATCTGTTCAATTGTTTCCAGAAAAATGGCTACACATCCAAGGAAATAAGACAAACCATACATCCACGAAGACAGCACGTCAGAATGGATAACACACCCTCGACCAGCATAGCCTACCTACCATATGTACAAAGAGTCACAGATCGTATCGGAAAACTCCTACGAAAATACAACATAAAAACAGTTTACAGACCTACAAGAAAAAATAGAAGACTGCCTTCGCTCAGCTAAGGATCCTCGGCCACCTCTCTCCACTTGCGGCGTATATCGACTTCCTTGTTCGTGTGGTAAACCATACATAGGGACCACGAAAAGAAGTATAGCCACCCGTTTATCAGAACACAAAAGAAACTGCCAGACAAGGAGAAATGGATAAATCGGCTGTAGCAGAACATGCCATTATGAATGGACACCAGATTCTATTCGATGATACACAAGTTTTTAGCCACAACTTCCTACTATTTCCCTAGATTATATCGAGAGGCTATAGAAATACACAAGCATAAGGGACATATTAACAGAAAATAGGAAGGTATTAAAAATGTTCTAAGGCCTGGTACCGTACACTAGAAAATAAATGCATCAACACTAGGGACAACAAGGAGACGACCATTAGCCAATCAGCAAGAGCCACGCCCGCTCACCCTGCTCCCACCACTAGTATCAATACAACGCCCGCAGCGTTCACTCTAAGTAGAGCTTCCGACCAGGAAACACGCCTAGAAGCACTCGCCACTGAAGATGCCCTCCGCAGTTGAGGGCGAAACGTCTGGTATCAACACCAACTATGGACCACGGCCACAGAACCCGGAATCACTCAACATTAATAATAATAACAATTTGCAATAACTGATAAAATAGATACATAAATGGAAGCAACGCATAGACAGAATGATTGAAGATAGATATCCAAAACAAATAACAAAATACAAACCTAAAGGCACCCGAGATGTGGGCAGACCTAGAAAGAGATGGGCTGAAGTCGGAACGGGTCAACAGACCTAATCCATGACGTAGATGAATAATAATAATAATAATAATAATAATTATTATAATAATAATAATAATTAATAATAATAATAATGATAATGATGTTAATGATAATGATCTGATTTTACTGATAAGGTAATAGTGCTAATGTAATGATGATGATGTGAGTGATGATAATTATGATACTTAATATAATTCTTGGTAGATGATAATGATTAATTATAATGTAATGATAATTTGAAATGATAATTATAATTATTGATAATGATATGATAATTCTGATAATGATAAGATAATATGATAATGATAATGATATTTATGATAATGATAATGAATAATATGATAATGCTTTATGATAATGATAATTATGATAATAATAATTATGATAATGATAATGTAAATGATATGATAATTATAATGATAATTATGATTATGCAATTCTGATAATTATGATAATGATAATTATGATAATGATAATTATTATAAATGATAATTATGATAATGATAATTATGATAATGATACTTATGATAATGATAATTATGATTAGCTATTGATAAATTGTGATATTGATAATGATAATTATGTAATGATAATGATAATTATGAGATGATAATTATGCTATGATAATGATATTATGATAATGATAATGATAATTATGATAAGATAATGATAATTATGATAAGATAATTATATTCTGATAAGATAATTATGATCATGATTCCTGATAATATGATACTGATAATGATAATTCTGCTAATGATAATGATAATTGGATAATGATAATGATAAATTATGATAATGCTAATTATGATTATGATATGCTATTATGATATGATAATTATGATAAGATGTTATGTAATTATGATAATGATAATATGATTATGATATGATCGATAATTATTGCTAATGATGATAATTATGATAATGATAATTATGATTGATGTGATAATGATAATTATGCTAATGATACTGATAATTATGATAATGTAATTATGATATGATAATTTGATTATGCTAATGATAATTATGATCATGATATGATAATATGTAATGATATGATAATTATGATTATGTTAAATGCTATGATAATTAGAAATGATAATATAATTATGATACTGATAAGTAATTATGATAATGATATTATGATAATGATAATTATGCTAATGATTATTATGATAATGATGATAATGATAATTATGATAATTATGATATGATTAATGATAATGAAATTTGATAATTATAATTTATGAATTATGCTAATTATATTATGATAATATTAATGATAATTATGATATGATAATGATAATTATGATAATGAGATGATAATGATAATTCTGATAATGATATTATGATTAATGATGATATGATATGATGATAATGTTAATTATGATAATGAAATTATGATAATGATAATTATGATAATGATAATGATAATTATGTAATGATAATGATAATTATGATAATGATAATTGCTAATTATGCTAATGAAATTTGATAATGATAATGATAATTATGATAATGATAAGATAATTATGATAATGATAATTATGATTATGATATGATATTATGATAATGATATGATAATTATGATAATGATAATGAAATTATGATATGATAATTATGATAATAATGATATGATAATGTATTATGATAATGATAATTATGATTATGCTAATGATAATATGATAATGATAATTATATTTGATAATGATAATTATGCTAATGATTATGATAATTATAATGATAATTTGATAATGATATGATAATTAAATCTGATTGATATTATTAATTATGATAGATAATTATGATAATGATAATGATAATTATGCTAATGATAATTATGATTAAGTATGTAATCTATTAGATAATGAACTGATAATTATGATTCATAATTATGATAATTATAATGCATAATGATATTATGATAATGATAATTCTAATGATCATTATGTAATGATGATTATGCTCATGCTGATATGATATTATGATAATGATAATTATGATAATGATAATTATGATAATGATAATTATGATAATGATATTATGATAATGATAATGATATTATGATAATGATAATTATGATAAGATGATCATGATACTTTGTATTGATATATGATAATGATAATGATAGTTATTGTAATGTATGATAATGTAATTGATAATGATACTTTGATAATGATAATTAGTTATGAAATTATGATATGATAATTTGATAATGATGTAATGCTCATTTGTCATGATATATGTAATGATTTATGATAATGATAATGATATTATGCTAATGATATTTTGTAAGATGATAAAGATAATTATGATAATGAAATTATGATAATGATAATGATAATTATGCTAATGATCATGATAATATGATAATGATATTAGATAAGATAATGATAATTGTGATAATTAATGAAATATGATATTGATATGATAATTATGAAATGATAATATGATAATATGATAATGATACTTAGATAATGATATTATGCTAATGATAATGATAATTATGATATGATAATTATCATATGATAATGATAATGATAATTATGAAATGATAATGATAATATGATAATGTAATTATGATAATGATATTATGATAATGAGATAATGATAATTATGATTGATGGATAATGCTAATTATGAAATAATATGATTATGATAATGAAATTATGTAAGATACGATAATTATGATAATGATAATTATGATATGATATACTGATAGTTATGTAAGATAATTTGATAATGCTAATATGATAATGATAATTATGATAATGATAATGATATATGATATATATGATAATTAGATAATGCTAATTATGATAATGATATGATAATGATAAATAATTGGCTAATGATAATTATGATATGATAATGATCATTATGATAATTATAATGATAATATGATAATGATAATGATATGTAATTATGATATGATACTTATAATGTATTATGATATGATGATATGTAATGATAATTATGATAATGATAATGAATGATATTATGATAATGATAATTATATAATGATGATATGCAATTATGATAAGTTTGATAATGATAATGATACTTATGATAATGCTAATGATAATTATGATAATGATAATTATGATAATGTAATTATGATAAGGATAATGATAATTATGATAATGATAATGATATTATGATATGTAATTATGATAAGATAATATAATGATAATGATAATTATGATATGATAATTATGATAATGATAATGATAATTATGATAATGATTATGATAATTTGATAATGATAATGATTCTGATAATGATAATGATAATTATGATAATGATAATGATATTATAATTATGATAATGATAATTATGATAATATAATGATAATGATATTATGATAATGATAATTAGATTATGATGATCATGATAATTATGATATGATTTGATAATGATAATGATAATTATGCTAATGCTAATGTAATATGATAATGATAATTCTGATAATGATCTTATGATAATGATAATAGATACTGATAATGATAATTATGATAATGTAATTATGATAATTATGATAATGATAATGATAATAATAATAATAACCTTAATTCGATTAAATATTGGTTGATAAAGTAACTGCCAAAATATAAAACCAAATAATATAAATATATCTAGAACACGGTTATATATCACATTCTATAATTAAATATATAAGGAGTTTGTTTTTTGAGTCGGGAAGTCCTTGATGTACGAGGGATGGAAATTCCAGAATCCGATAGCTGAAACAAGGAAGTATTAGGAATCGTAAGGTATTTGATGTAGAAGTACAGCTAAAATTAAATTTTCTCTCGAACGATTAAGTTATGGTGGGAAGATAGTGAATGGAAGCGAGTGCAAGTATAATAGGGTGTTGAGGTGGACAAAATGTTTTATAAGAAATAGAGGCAATGTATCTTCCGCCTGTCTTCCAATCGGAGCCAAGACAACATTTCGAATGCTGGAGTTAGCTTATGTGATCTGATTTACGGAGGATTGCAAATAATTCATCAACAACGTTTATAAAATATTAGGTTTTCATATTCCTTAAAATGTCCAACTTAGCAGATGCTTGGACGCGTTACAGTAGCATTGATACAATGAGAGCTTTAGCTCAGAGTTAAATACGCAGATTCTGTGTAGAACCTTTAAAGGACCATTATTACCTTTAAGTCCCCAAAGGACCAAAAGGAACTTAAGGATCTTCAAGTCCCCAAAGGACCGTAAAGACCATAAGGGCATTTAAGTTCCCAAAGGATAAGGACATTTAAGTCCCAAAAGTACCTTAAGAACCTTAAGGACTTTTAAGTCCCCACAGGACCTTAAGGACCTTAAGGACCAATAAGTCCCCAAAGGACCTTAAGTATTTAAACAACTTTAAGTCCCCAAGCGACATAACCTAACCAAACCAAACCAAACCGAACCGCACCTGACCTGACCTGACCTGACCGGACCGAATCGAACAGAACCTAGCCTAATCTAACCTAACCTAGCCTATCTTAGTCTATCCTAGCCTAGCCAAGCATAACGTAGCCTAACCTAACTTAACGTCCCGAGATCCAAGGACCACAAAGACGCCTAAGGACCTTAACGACCCCGAAGGACCATAAAGGCCGCAAAGGATCTTAAGGACCAATAAGTCCCAATTGACCTTAAGGCCCTTAAGGACAAATAAGTCTCAATGGATCTGAGGGACCTGAATGGCCAAAAAGTCCCAAAGAACCTTACGGACTAATAAGTCCCGAAAGGACCTTAAGGACTAATAAGTCCCGAATGGACCTTAAGGACCAATAAGTCCCCAAAGGACCTTAAGGACCAATAAGTCCCGAATGGACCTTAAGGACCAATAAGTCCCCAAAGGACCTTAAGGACCAATAAGTCCCCAAAAGACCTTAAGGACCAATAAGTCCCGAAAGGACCTTAAGGACCAATACCAAAGGTCCTTGAGGAATTTAAGGACCAGTAAGTCCTCAAATACCTTAAGGACTAATAAGTCCCCAAAGGGCTCTATGGACCAATTAGTCCCCAAAGGACCTTCAGGGCCTTAAGTAGCAATAAATCCTTAAAGGACCTTAAGAACCTTAAGGACCAATAAGTCCCCGAACGACCTTAAGGGCCATAAGGACCGATATGTCCCTAAAGGACCATAAGAAAGCGTCATGTTGGCCAATGTGATAATATGCGTTCCCGCTAGAACCAATTAATGTGTAATCCGTAAACCAGCAAAATGAGACCATTAATTCGACTTGAGGCGGCTCCGTGACATAAGCGGTTAAACCCTCCCCTCTCACCGCTGGGGTCCCGAGATCGAGTCTCGGTCACTCCAAGTGAGTTCCGTGGTGGACAAAACGGAGCTTGGGCGGGTTTTTCTCGGGGTTTATCCCGTTTTCCCCTGCCACAATATCATTGTACCATCATCTCGCCCTTTTCGTTTCATTCCGTTCATCTGCCCCTGTGATGGTGCGTCAGTAGTGGTCGGCCCTTGTCATCCACAGAACTCTTTATAGGGGCTTCATCTCATCTCATCCCTCGACCCGACCCCCAGTTTATGATATTTATTTTATTTATATTTCGACTTACTGAAGAATTCGCTTAGTTGACGCATTTCCTACGCGACGGAGTTTTTTATTTTGTATTTAGCGGTGTTTTGGTCTACACTTTCACCGTTGATTGCTTATTGTGGAAGCAAGAAGTTTAGTTTATAATTATTACAAAAGATGGAGCGGTATGTTCCAAGTAGGAGTTAAAACTTTGCAGGAACCTGACCATTGTATAGAGTTCCGCATGTAAGTTGACAGTTGCAGAGAAAACTTGAGCGAAACTATTACAGTATTGAATCGCTATTCTGATTTAGAGATGGAAGTGTCGAGAGCTCGAGGGAGAAGGAGGAGGACGGAGAATAAAGAGGAAGCGGAGCTTTTGAAGTGCATTCTATCAACATTTCAAGTCTCACTGTAAGATTCGGTAGTCACAAGAACTTGGTAGAAAACTTTTTTCCCCTCCCACTATCTCTTGTTTTCTCCATCACTCCTTATTTTCAATGTGCAAAGTGGCCCAGACAAATTGCTCAGTCGATTGACGGACTTCAAAAGAAAGAGAAGGAAAGTATATGTTTGGAGAAAAGGAGATGATGAAATATTCAGGAAAACTGGTGTGCAAGGAGCCGAAGAAGAATTTCGTAGAGTTGAGAGGAATAGCATATTGTTTAGGAAATCTTCTCCTTCAAATGACAGAGCTGGGGTTATGGGGCATCAAGTGAATGACATTTACACGGAACGCTTGTTGACAGTCAAGTGTTAATTACAAGATGAACCTTCCCCCCTCCCTTCTTCCTTTCTTGTTTAATGCTCAGAAAACAAGACAATGACTTATCAAGAATCACCAAGTTTCTTAATGCTTGTCCGAAATTTACTTAGAACTGACACTTTGTTTCAAATAATGACTGGTTCTTAAAATAAAACAATTCACTCACTGGCATCATCGTACCCATGGGTTCATGGCCATAAAGACATAAGCTCTCCATACATCTCTATTCTGAGCTAATGTTTATTAAACATTCCCTGTGTCTAATTGCCTCAAATCATGGTTAATGTTATTCTCCAACCTCATTCTTGGCCTGCCTTTTGGGTGCTTTCCTTCAGGTTATGCTACATGGAGTTTAAGTATACCCATTTCATTCCCCAATCGTGCCACATGTACTGCTCACAGCAGTCTAAGAGGCTTAACTGTTCTTATTATATCTGGTTTCCTATGAAGATCACATACCTCGCTGTTTGTAGTCATGTCCATTCGCCTGTCTTTCTTTGGTCAACATTTTTCCTAAGAACTTCATCCTCAAACACTCGTAATCTTTTACCCTCTCTTAGCGTAAGAGTCCATATTTCACATCCATACAATATAACTGAGCAACAAAAAATAAACTTTTTTTTTGTCTCAGAAAAAAAAATGTGATTCTGATAGTAATTTTTCTCCTGAATTCAAACATGATATCGGATTTTCTCCATCACGCAAGGTTTCCGAGAGACAGGCGTTTGTAATTTCAAACACTTTAATATTTTCTACATTCGTAACTACACAATATTCGAACATTCGGACTCACCTAGAAAGTAAGAAATGACGATTATATGCTGTATTTCGCCTGTGGAGCATCCCTCTTGATGGTCCAACAATAATCGGCCAGCATATTAGAATTCCATTTGCCTTGATATCTCTTTTTCATAGCTGAAATCTGATGAAAGTGTTCCCCGTGCTCATCACTCACTGCTCCAAGATTTTCCGGGAAGAAATCTAGGTTCATTAAAAAATAATTATTTAAATCCATTAATTGAAATTAAAATACAAAAAAAAAGTGCTGTGTGTGATGGAGAAATTCCGAATGCATATTTGAAAACACGATAAAAAACTGCATTAAGTACAACTTTTGGTACTCATGAGACAAAAATTATGTTGACCAGTGTAATCTATAACTGGAAGAATAACAGTTTTATATATTTTCAGTTTAAGGTTTTATGAAATAAATTGGGATGACTGTTTAATTCATACCCTAAATGGGAGTCAATGACCAATCGCATTTCAATGATTTTTTATTTACAACCAATCATAGTCGTGTTTCGCCTAGAATTTACCAACTAAAGTTTATCATAATAAAGAAAGCACCTCCTTTTTAACCTTCTGAATAGGTCATAGCATTATTTTCCAGTGACCGACTCCCTATGAAATACGGCTACCAGATTGTATATATAGTGCATGAATGTCAACACATAGCGCATGCGGGAGTTAATTTAAAAACATTTGTAGCAATTGATTATACCATAAAAAAACACTGTTTGCACTCTCTTAAACGAATTATTTTCCAGGAAATGACGTTGCAGAAAAATATAATTGACATATTTACATCATAGAACATCAGAAACCTATAACGTTGGTTATAAATTTCTCCACTAGGGTGCATTCTTACAACATTGTGATCCTTTGGCAATAAATAATAATATGGTCTGGTTGCAGTGATGAACAAAAGAAGCAAATGAAGCATACCAATCGTTTGTCATTTGTTTTCAAACATCGCCGTTTACATTAAATATATAAATATTTTAAACTAACTATATTTAAATAATGATTTGTGAGTAAACAGCTTAATTTTATTCGTTAAATAGTCCTAACAAATGCCACTCTTGATTTCCAAATTCACTAGATAAATTCACTCCTCACTTCGTGAGTCGTGAATTTATCGATAATTTGGAAATCACTCGTGGCATTACTTATGAAAAGAGTCCATGTATTGCGTAATTGCATACATTTCCAGAATTGAGCCTGATAATCAGATATAGATTTATTTATTTACTATGAAAAAATGACTTAAATAGATAAACACAAGAATAAAATGTTGGTAACTTAAGATGTCCTTCGCCGTGGCTTAGTCGGTAGAGTCCATACTTTCCACTCCGGCGATCCGGGTTAGATTCCCGGGGGGGGGAAGGGGATTTTAAATCTCCACCTTTGGTCTGGGTGTGTGTCCTGTCTTGTGTTTGTATGTGTGAATAAGATAAAAAGGTTAACAAAGGTAAAACAAAAGGAAGAACAGTTAAAATATATTAATTAAATAAAAATAAAACGTAGTTTTATTTGATTTTCATATTTATTATATAATTCAGTGACAGCTGTTTCGGTACACTGTACCTTCTTCAGACATGTTAACAAATTATGAATTGTGTTCCAACTGATCTAAGCAACAATTCAACAATATTTATTTAATTTTTCTAATTTAACAAAGGGGATTCATTCAAATCAAGTTGAGAATTTAACAGTTTTTTACTACTTTTAAATTTATTAATTTCTACAGCCTCCGAAAGATCTAACTTCTTACCCTTATCACAAATATGTAAAATTTCAAAATTTGGATCGAAACAATGATTAAATTGGAATAGGTGGTTAGCATATTTTGAATTTTCTAAATTTCTGTTATATGCTCTCATGTGTTCCTTTATCCGAGAGATAAAATGTCTACCAGTTTGTCCTATATAGACATTGTCACATGTGCCACACTTCAGGTGTATATAAATTGAAGTGTGGCACATGTGACAATGTCTATATACTGGTAGACCTTTTATCTCTCGGATAAAGGAACACATGAGAGCATATAACAGAAATTTAGAAAATTTAAAATATGCTAACCACCTATTCCAATTTAATCATTGTTTCGATCCAAATTTTGAAATTTTACATATTTGTGATAAGGGTAAGAAGTTAGATCTTTTGGAGGCTATAGAAATTAATAAATTTAAAAGTAGTAAAAAACTGTTAAATTCTCAACTTGATTTGAATGAATCCCCTTTGTTAAATTAAAAAAATTAAATAAATATTGTTGTATTGTTGCTTAGATCAGTTGGAACACAATTCATAATTTGTTAACATGTCTGAAGAAGGTAAAGTGTACCGAAACAGCTGTCACTGAATTATATAATAAATATGAAAATCAAATAAAACTACGTTTTATTTTTATTTAATTAATAAATATGGATTTTCACCAAGTAAACACCAACTCAATTGATTAGTTAAAATATTGTCCGTCGCCGTGGCGTAGTCGGTAGAGTCCCTACCTTCCACTCCGGCGACCCATGTTCGATTTTAAATCTCCACCTTGGGTCTGGGTGTGTGTGTCTGTCTTTGTGTGTATGTGAGAATTAAAGAAAGTAAACAAACAGGTAAAACAAAAAAAGTAAAAAGGTAAAACGAGAAGGAAAACTAGTAAAAAAAGTGGAAAAAAAGTTTCAATATAAAAAATAGAAGGCATCGGATTTCTACGCAAATGTCCGTTGCCGTGGCGTAGTCGGTAGGATCCCTACCTTCCACTCCGGCGACCCGGGTTCGATTCCCGGCGGGGTAGGGGATTTTAAATCTCCACCTTGGGTCTGGGTGTGTGTGTCCTGTCTTGTGTTTGTATGTGTAAATAAGATAAAAAGATTAACAAAGGTAAAACGAAAAGGAAGAACAGTGTGAACGAAAAAAAAAACGACAAAGAAAGAAATTAAAGAAAATAAGTTACCGTTTACATAATTTTATCTTTTCTGTTTATATGTCTTCATTCAGAAACACGTTATGGATCTCAATTACGATATTATTTATTGGGAGAAAATGGCTTAATAACGTCGAAATCATAAAATTTTGTAGAACGTTTGACGAGCACTTAATGCAAAATTTAGGTCATTCAATATTCCGGCAAGATGTTGAAGTTTTTTTAACATTTCTGGGTTCATATTGTACATAAAGTGTCGTCAGATGGTGAATATAAAAACAAGCCAACAGATGTCGCTCTCTATACTGTTTCCATATCGAAAACACAAGACAACGGAAGAAAAAAAAAAAACTTCATATCCAGTAAGGTATTGTCCTCTACCTTATACAGTTTGTTTCATAATCTGTGTTTTTATTTACTTAAGGAAACCAATGCGTACTTATGCTCACATCCAAAGTTATTTTTGCACAATAATAATAAATAATAATCATAATATAATAATAATATAATAATAATAATAATAATATAATAAATAATAAAAAAATAATAATAATAATAATAATAATATAATAATACTAATAATAGTAATAATAGTAATAATAATAATAATAATAATAATAATAGTAAATCATACATAGTAATGTATAATCACTAATAGTAGTAATACTAATAATCATCGTAGTATACTCATCATAATAGTAGTAATCATACTACATAGATCGTCCCTCCTCCTCCTCCTCCGTCCTCCTCCTCCTCCTCCTCCTCGTCCGTCCTCCTCCCTCCGTCCTCCTCCCCTCCTCTCCTCCTCCGCCTCCTCCTCCTCCTCCTCCTCCTCGTCCTCCTCCTCCTCGTCGTCCTCCTCCTCCTCCTCCTCGTCCTCCTCCCTCCTCCTCCTCCGTCCTCCTCCCGCCTCATCCTCTACGTACTCCTCCTCGTCCTCGCTCCTCACTCCTCCTCCTCGTCCTCCTCCTCCTCGTCCTCCTCCTCATCGTCCTCCTCCTCCTCGTCCTCCTCCTCCTCCTCGTCCTCCTCCTCCTCGTCCTCCTCCTCCTCCTCCTCCCCCTCCTCCTCCTCCTCCTCGTCCTCCTCCTCCTCCTCCTCCTCCTCCTCCTCGTCCTCCTCCGTCCTCCTCCTCCTCGTCCTCCTCTCCTCCTCCTCCTCCTCCTCCTCCTCCTCCCCGTCCTCCTCCTCCCCGTCCTCCGTCCTCCTCCTCGTCCGTCCTCCTCCTCGTCCTCCTCTTCTCCTCCCCCTCCTCCTCCTCCTCCTCGTCCTCCTCCTCCTCCTCCTCCTCCTCCTCCTCCTCCGTCCTCGTCCTCGTCCTCGCTCGTCGTCCTCCTCCCTCCTCCTCCTCCTCCTCCTCCTCCTCCTCCTCCTCCTCCCCGTCCTCCCCCTCCTCGTCCTCCTCCTCCTCCTCCTCGTCGTCCTCCTCCTCCTCCTCCTCCCTCCTCGTCGTCCTCCTCCTCCTCCTCGTCCTCCTCCTCCTCGTCCTCCTCCTCCTCCTCCTCCTCCTCGTCTCGTCCTCGTCCTCGTCGTCCTCCTCCTCCTCCTCGTCTCTCCTCCTCCCGTCCTCCTCCTCCTCGTCCTCCTCCTCCTCCTCGTCCTCCTCCTCCTCCTCCTCCTCTTCGTCCCCTCTCCTCCTCGTCCTCCTCCTCCTCCTCCTCCTCGTCCTCCTCCTCCTCCTCCTCGTCCTCGTCCTCCTCCTCCTCCTCCCCCGTCCTCCCTCCTCCCCGTCTTCCTCCTCCTCGTCCTCCTCCTCCTCCTCGTCCTCCTCCTCCTCCTCCCCCTCCTCCTCCTCCTCCTCGTCCTCCTCCTCCTCCTCCTCCTCCTCCTCCTCGTCCTCGTCCTCGTCGTCCCCCTCCTCCTCCTCCTCCTCCTCTCCCGTCCTTCCCTCCTCCTCGTCCTCCTCCTCCTCCTCGTCCCTCCTCCTCCTCCTCCTCCTCCGTCCTCCTCGTCGTCGTCCTCCTCCTCCTCCTCGTCCTCCTCCTCCTCCTCCTCGTCCTCCTCCTCCTCGTCCTCCTCCTCCTCCTCCTCGTCCTCCTCCTCCTCGTCCTCGTCCTCCTCCTCCTCGTCGTCCCCCTCCTCCTCCTCCTCGTCGTCCTCCTCCTCGTCCTCTTCCTCCTACCTCCTCATCCTCGTCCTCCTCCTCCATCCTCGTCCTCCTCCTCCTCGTCCTCCTCCTCCTCGTCCTCGTCCTCCTCCTCCTCGTCGTCCTCCTCCTCCTCCTCGTCCTCCTCCTCCTCGTCCTCCTCCTCCTCGTCCTCCTCCTCCTCGTCCTCCTCCTCCTCCTCGTCCTCCTCCCCCTCCTCCTCCTCCTCCTCCTTTCTCTCTTTCCTGCCTCCTTTTCCTGTTTCCCCCTCTTTCTGTGCCTCCCGTTTTCTTTTTCTTCTCCCCCTCGTTTTCCCTCTTTCGGCTTTTTCGCCTTGTTTCTTTTTTTGTGCCGCCCCGGGCGCTGGCCTGGTGCATCAACCACCCCCAACCTGGAGGACCAGTTTAATTTTTGGTCAAGTTTTCTTCCTCTAGCCTTTGTCAAACCAATGACGAACTGCAAGGCAGCAGTGTCTGTACCCTAGATAAGAGGCCCTCACAGAGTACTATCAGCCGGGCGTACTGAACCCTGGTATTTTAACGAGGTTGTTACTCCTCCCCCTCATCCTTTTCTAACCTGGCTTGGGACAGGCTTTGGCTGGTTTTATAATAATAACAATAATAATAATAATAATAATAATAATAATAATAATAATAATAATAATAATAATAATAATAATAATAATCCATCCATAGTAATTCTGCCCGAAGGCAGGTCTTTCACTGCAATCACAGCATTTTCATGCTATGCTTTGCGTCTTTACTAGGGAATTATAGGTGTGGTAGTAGCTTCACGTTGCTTTCCTCACCGATGAAGGATGATGATGTTAAGATGAATATGAATGATGATGATTGCGATGACCATATGATTTCGGGGACCGGAAGTAAATATCAATAAAACTAAATATATGATCACGATTGAAATATTTTATATAATGGAAATGGACAGCTAATGAGAAATGAGTGAAATTTTGAGGAAGTGTCTGAATTCAAATACCTAGGAACAATATAATTAAACAGGTTCAAATCAGGAAATGCATACTACTATGCATCACAGGGACTCTTGACGTCCCAACTCCTTTGAAAAAATGTTAAACTGAAAATATATAAAACTGTTATTCTACTAGTTATGTTATTTGGATGCGAAACATGGACTCTTACTTTAAGGGAGGAAAGGAGATTACTAGCATTTCAGAATAAAGTTCTTAAAGTTCTGAGGAAAATGTTTGTACCAAAGACAGATGAACAGACAGGTGAATGGAGTAAACTGAATAACAGTGAACTACATTATCATTATAGAAAGCCAGATATAATAAGAACAGTTAAGTCTCATAGATTGCGATGGGCAGGACATGTAGCACGAATGGGCGAATGAAAGACGTGCATGGAAGCTTCTGGTAGGAAAATCAGAAGGAAATCGCCCAGTTGGTAGACCGAGAATGAGGTGAGAGAATAGCATTAACCATGATTTGAAGGAAGTAGATTATACAGGAAACGATTGGAAAACATTAGCTCAAGATACGAATGTATGGAGAGCTTATGTCCGTGCGGCCATGAACCTGCGGGTTCGATAGTGCCAGTGAGTTAGTTAGTTAGGTAATTAAATTCAGGCACATCTTCAATATTTTCCTCATTTGTCATTATTACCCGTTTAAGGAGTAAGTCCAGTTATTGACGGAGGGCACTGCAGTCGTGTTTATGCAGGAATAGAACACGTGGCATTGCTATCTATAAGAGCAGAGGGGAATGGGACGTGGGACGCTGACAGTGTACACTGCCTTATATGACGTCACGTGTAGCAACAATCAGAGCTTCCTAATTCTTCCGCCTGCAGAGATATTTTGAATGACTAATAACTCTCCATTTCTATTGTATAATGTATTTCTATGTGTGGCATTTTTACTTGTATTGGCGTTTACTTCCACACCGATTTCTTAGTGCTACTCAATAGAGTGTGTGTGATTGTCCCTTATATCTCCTCGCTATCGCCTAATATACATCATCAGCATTATATACCAACAACTTATTAATACCATTGAGTTGTAGGCTTTCTTCATTCTCTGAAGATTTGATCACATGCTCTAGTACAAAATTGAATAGTAGAGGAAATAGTGAGTCTAGGATGTTGTTTACAGAGACTATTTAACTCATGCCCCAAATGGGAGTCAATACCAATCACATTTCAATGATTTTTTATTTACAACCAATCACAGTCGTGTTTCGCCTCGAATTTATCAACGAAAGTTTATAATATTAAAGAAAGCTCCTCCTTTTTAACATTGTGAATAGGTCATAGTATTATTTTGCAGCGACTGAATCTCTAAGAAATACGGCTACCAGATTGCACATATAGTGCATGAATGTCAGCAGATAGCGCATGCGGGAGATAATACTAAAACATTTGTAGCAATTCATTATACCACAAGAAAACACTGTTTGCACTTTCTTAAACGAATTATTTTCCTTGAAATGACGTTGCAGAAAAATATAATTGACACATTTACATCATAGGACATCAAAAATTAATTATTACCTATAACGTTGGTTATAAATTTCTCCACTAGGGTGCATTCTTACAATATTGCGATCCTTTGACAATAAATAATACGATCTGGTTGCAGTGATGAACAAAAGAAGCAAATGAAGCTTACCAATCGTTTCTCATTTGTTTTCAAACATCGCCGTTTACATTAAATATATAAATATTTTAAAATAACTATAGTTAAATAATTATTTGTGAGTAAACAGCTTAATTTTATTCGTTAAATAGTCCTAACAAATGCCACTCTTGATTTCTAAATTCTGTAGATGAATTCACTCCTCACTTCGTGAGTCGTGGGAAATCACTCGTGGCATTACTTATGAAAATCACGCAGAAAGAGTGCGCTTGGATAATTTCCTTCACTCTGTGTACGATTTGAATATGTTTATTGGAGTAATTGAGGATTGAAGCAGAAGGTACAATGGCTGCTATAGGTCATGATGCTATTGGTCAGATATTGATCTGGTCTTTGTAACCTAATCTGAATTACCATAATCCATAATGTTGTTATATACCTGGATTCAAATGCCTTCTCGGTGCACATTTGCTTGTCTCGATAACATAGAGATAACGCTCTCGCCTGAAGGTCAGAGGTTACGAACTAAAACTAGATCTGGGAAATACAGAATTACAGACTTATAACTAACTATCTAACTCGCAGGCATTATCGAACTCGCATATTTATGGCCGTGCGGAGATAAGCTCTCCAAACATCCCTATCCATTCCAATCATGCACTATATAATCTTCTCCCCTCAAATCATTGTTAATATTAGTCTCATTCTTGGCCTGCTTACTGGTAGCATCCCCTCTGGTGTCCCTATAAGGAGTTTTCATGCCCTTATTTCATTCTCCGTTCGTGCAATATGTCCTGCCGATTGCAGTGATTTACGAGACTTAACTGTTCTTATAATAATAATAATAATAATAATAATAATAAATAATAATAATAATAATAGTAATAGTAATAGTAATAATAATAATAATAATAATAATAATAATAATAATAATAATAATAATAATAATGATGATGATGATGATTTATTTTAGCTGGCAGAGTTAAGGCCATAAGGCCTTCTCTTCCACTCAACTCCTATGAAGATCATGTAGGCCATTGCGTGATGGAGAAGAATCGATATCATATTTGAATTCAGGAGAAAAAATACTATCAGTATCATTTTTTTTCTGAGACAAAAAAGTTTATTTTTTGTTGCTCAGTATTATTGGACGAATAAGGTAACCGGGGCTTGAAAATAAATTTAGGAAAATACATTTTTTATGGGATGTGGAGCCGAAACCGAAGATTTAATGTTAGAAGATCAGAAGATGTATTTTAGAGGATGTGAAGAATTTGAGTATCTGGGAATAAACATAGATAAAGAGGATAAACATGAAAGTGATATTAAAAATAAAGGTAGAGCAAAAACAGCAATGATAAATTGAGTCCTACGGAACAGACAACCAGGAAGAATTAGTTACAAATACACTATATAATTTAACTATCTTGGTTCAGATATAACATACAGCTACGATAGGGATATACACAATAAATTAAACCGATATCAAATGATGTGTGGCACCATAAGAAGAACTCTGCAAAAGACTCGAAGAGAAACTCAGCTCAAGTTTTATATAATTATGGCTGTTCCTGTTCTTCTGTTCTTTTATATGGATCTGAATCTTGGGTACTTACAAAAAAAGATATCTCACACATTCAAGCCACTGAAATTAAATTTTTAAGATCTGTAAAAGGATGTACACGCATGAATAGATTACACAATGAATCAATAAGAAATGAACTGGAGATATTTTCAATAGTCGATAAACTAGACGAGCACAAATACCAATGGAAAGAACATTTAGACAGAATGGACAATACAACATTACCTAAAAAGATCAGCGCCTACAAACCACATGGGGAAAGATCTTTGGGACGGCCAAAGGAAACGATGGACTTGAGACAGGAACAGGTCGCATTGACCTAATCCTGGAAAGGAAGAAGAAGAAGAAGAAGTATATAATTGAACAGTGAGAAGTACTGTCACATATGGAGCTGAAGCACGGGGATATAACAAAAACGTCTACATAGTCCTCAGTTAGTTAGTTAGTTAGTAACTTGGTTTCAAAAGTTGTTTGGAAATGTACAAAAAAAAGTATATACTAATAAAGAAGAATCCATTTTGAATCATGCATATTGTACGGGTAATGAAAAAGAGTTTTAGAGTCGAACAAAATGATAGCAATGTATTGAGAAATAAATATGCCATTGTTTTGTAAGAGGCAAAAGGAAGGAATAGAACTCTAGGGGTTGTGCTTTCAAACAAGGAAACTAAATTCAGGTCCTCTAATGGGCTGGATATATCTTGAGCTATCCCGTTAAAACACTCCTGCTCTCGAGGGCTCAATTACCATTGAAAAGGAACGTGGTCTCTGCCATTTATTCCCTTGCTGCTTTCGTGTCAATCAGTCGTACCAACCCATCGCTTCGGGATGCCCCTAACTCTCTGACGTGCTCTAACACAATGTGGTTTTCTTATTCTTGCTTGATGGACGAAACGTGCTGTTGCGGTGCTATGCTCTTCATCTGTTTTAAATCGTCATATATAAAATCCTATAGAGCAACAGTGTAATTTGTGGACATTCTACACTGAATATATCTTATTGCCATACTCAATACATTGTACTTCATTCTTAATTGATTTCAACGCCCCTGTGGTGTATATAACTGACAAGCATCTCAGAGGTCCCGGGTTATATATGAACACATTTTTTTCTTTGGAGAATACAATCTGGAATTGAATAATAATTGCAAATATATATGAGATGAACAAAGAATTTAGATATAGGATTGATTCTGGAAATGCACGCTATTATGAATTACAGGGACTCTTGTCGTCCCAACTTCTAAAAATAAAACCGTTAAACTGAAAACATTAGTTTGGAAGTTGGCATATATAAATTTGAACTGGTTAATAGCTTTATTTATCTAGGATCTGAAGTAAATTGTAGAAGTGACAATTCGGCTGAAATACATCTACGGATCATGGCTGCAAACAAATGCTTTTTTGGACTCAGGAAAATGTTTAGATCTCAGTTTATATCTAGACCAGTGTTAACATATGCATCAGAAACTTGGACCATGTTGAAATCTGATGAGGAATTATTAGGGCGTTTTGAAAGGAAGATATTGAGATCCATTTTTTGTGCCGTGAAATAAAATAATGCATGGAGAAAGAGATACAATAATGAATTGTATAAATTGTACAATCAGCCAGATATTTTGAATTTTGTTAAAGTTAATAGATTGGCATGGGCTGGACACATTATTCGCATGGACAACAAAAGGATTAAAAAAATAATTTACAATGAACAACCACTATTGGCCAGAAAAGTTGGAAGACCTAAATTAAGATGCGAGGATGGTATAATTCAAGACATTAAAATTTTAGAAATAAAAAACTGGAAGAATGAAGCGCAGAACAGGGAAGTCTGGCATAGGTTTCTGAAGGCGGCCAAGGCCCACATGGGGCTGTCGAGCCAATTATGATGATGATGAAACTGAAAATATATAACTTTTACACTGTGGTCAACATGATTTTTGTCTCATGAGTACCAATAGTTGTACTTAATGCAGTTTTTTTTATCGTGTTTTCAAATATGTATTCGGAATTTCTCCATCACCCACAGTTTTTTATTTCAATTTCAATTAATGGATTTAAATAATTATTTTTTAAATTTCTGCTTAACAGACATTAAAGGGACTACGTTAAAATCAAAACATACAGTGGTGTACCCTGAGTTGCAATCTGCAATTTGACCATTTCCATACTGCGAAGAATTGCCCATACCAAAGCCTCCAGAACATGTGACATTAGTTGAAGAGAGCTCAGATTCTGAAGGAAGTAAGGAAGAAGAAACAGATTTTGTGATACAACTTTTGAACAAAGCTGTTCATCTGAGCCTCATTTATTGACTCAAGAAGATCTTAACGATCTCATACGAGATTTAAAGTTATCCAAAAACCAGTCTGAAATGCTTGGTTCCTGGCTAAAAGGATGGAATCTCTGGGAAACCCTGAGTGATGGAGAAAACCCGATATCATATTTGAATTCAGGAGGAAAAATACTATCAGAATCACACATTTTTCTTTCTGAGACAAAAAAAAAGTTTCTTTTTTGATGCTCATTGTTATCACAGTTATATTATATGGATGCGAAACATGGACTCTTACTTTAAGGGAGGAAAGGAGAATACGAGTATTTGAGAATAAAGTTCTTAGAAATATTTTTGGACCAAAGAGAGATGAACAGACAGATGACAGGATACCTAAGTTAATATTAAATGTTGAACTGGAGGGCAACGTAAGGAAGGGAAGAGCAAAATAACACTGGATTCAAGGAGTGCATAGGAGTATGGTGTCGAGAAGATGAACAGAAGTGATGCAGAGAATAGGGACTTATGGGTTTATTTCAATCAAGTATAAAATTCATGACACAACAGGTCCCAAGTGACCAAGAACAAATTAAATTATTGGTTTTATTGATGATAGATGGCTATATAAGTAGTCAAAGGCTGTGGTATAGTGGTTATAATAATAATAATAATAATAATAATAATAATAATAATAATAATAATAATAATAATAATAATAATAATAATTTATTTAGGAATATTCCACAATAGAGTGTTTCTCCTTCAACCCAAAGTGATTTGTCGCCAGAGGTTCCTGCCTAAAGCATCCTCTTCCCTTAAATCTCTAGCTTCGATACTTCTTCACTCCATCCATCCATCCATCCATCGTTCTCTAGGTGTGCCTCTTCCACTTCTTCCATTTGGTTTCCAATTAAGGATCTTCTTTGGTATTCTCTCTTCTTCCATTCTTATGAAGTATCCATTATTTCAAACGTTTTTCTTCTAGGCCTATTTTTCCTAATATTTTTTTTTCAACTTGCATAATTTCCCTTATTGTGCTGTTTCTGACCTTATCCCTTCTTGAATTTCCTGTCGATCGCCTCCAAAAATCCATTTCTACTGCTAGCAGCTTGTTGGCTTGTTTTCTACTTACTGTCCAGGTTCAAGCTCGTGAAAGAACTGGAAGGATGAATTTATAGGCCTCTGTGCAAAATTTAACACACCTTCATCCATTTAAGTAATTCCTTAGTTGTATACTAGATGTCTCATTGAGGCGATGTGCTAACCACATATCACTCGTTGACATCTGTAGCTAAATAAAAATAACTTATAAATAAGGTGAATCTGCTACATCTTACCTCATAATATTTGTGTTTAATTTGACATATTTTAAACAGCTGCCCATACCAGCGTCAGTCTGTCCTGTGTTGATTGTTATGTTGTCGGCCCTGGATGCCAAGCTTACGTTCCAAATGCATAAATCTAATGCAGCAATTGCTATCTTATATCCGTTTTTCAAGTCTCCTACGCTTACCATCAGGATCAAGCTTACACTATACAAAGCTGTGATCCGCAGCATGTTGTTGTATGGCTGTGAGGCTTGGAGTATCCTCACTGCCTGTCACAAAAGAAAAGTTCAGATCATACAAAATAAATGTCTCAAAATTATATTTTCGGCTCCAATGTACACGAAGATCGCAGACCTACAGATGCCCTATATTGGGACTACAATTGAGCAAAATGTATAATGTTATCACAAATCACACAAACCCAATTGTTCGCAATATAGGACATATGCTACAACAACGTGATGTCCACCGAAGCATATTTTCCCAAGTTAGTTGATGGCCCCTATGAGATGGGTGCTGTTAAACAGCTAGAGTAGTGTGGCTTATTCCACGCAGCCGGCTTTCGGACTCTCTGCTTGTCCGGTGTGCGTGGTTTACGATGCCCTGCTCTAGTGAGGATAACTCCTCATCTCAACCATATCCTGTCCAAATTTACGGCTAAAACACCAATGCCGTACAATACGCTTGAGCTAGTAATAGTAGTAGTTCAGTCAACCAGAAGATGGAATGTTTCTCGAAAAGCTGACGATGGTACAGACAACATATCGAAACATAACAAATGAAACACAAATATTTATGAGGTAAGATGTACCAGATTCACCTTATTTATGCGAATAACCTCATAATGTTACTTCTTACTGTAATTTATTAAGAGTAACTGGACGATGTTATACATCAACCAGCTAAGCGCTTTAAAAATAAACATATTCTGATGCCATCTGTTGCACTGACTCATGAAGTAAGTGTACGCACTTTTTTAGCGCCAAATCTTTAAATATAGCCTTATTATCAAAGAAAATTGTAAACGCCATCAGCCCTATCAGAGATTCTATGTTTTGCAACAAACGGCTATGAAATCAGATCTTCATAAATGCTAATCTAAATTTTGCATCATGCAGCTAAGCGCCAAATGTTCCCGCTCTTAGATTGTTGATGCATAACTGTTTTCTTCTTCTTCCTTCCAAGTATTAGGCCAAGGCCTGTTACGATCCTATAGAGAATTTTCCGTCTAGCGTTTCATAGGACAGCCCAGTGATCTTCGTCCTCTTGGTATATAATTATAAACAGCTTTGGGGATCCGATTTGAACTCATTCTTTCAAGATGGTGTTTCCAATTTTGTTGGTACTGTTTAATAACTGTCAAACATGGAAAATGACATACAATTGTTAGTTTGGCGATGCAATAAATAAAAAAGACTGACTTAAACTTCTTCTTCTTCTTCTTCACTTCCTGGTTTAGAGATCAGTTGCCTGTTCCGTCTTCACTAATAGATGTAAGACCATCTCTTCCGAGGACGTCCGACACCTCTTCTTCCTCTCGGAAAACAATGTAAGATTTTATTTGGTAATCTACTTTCTTCCATTATTTCTAGATGTTCTTTACACTGAATCTTATTAAATATCTTTTCTTTTATGGAGTAGATCTGCAGTTCTTCATGGATATCCTCATTTCTTATCTGGTCCATTCTGGTGCATCCTTTTACTCTTCTTAAAAATTTCATCTCTGCTGCTTGGATTTTACTTTCTTGTTTGGTACTGATTATCCAAGATTCGCTTCCATACAAAAGGTCAGGACCGCCATTGTTTTATAAAATTAATTTTGTTTGTTTATGGAATTAAACTTTAAACGTATATTTCTCGAAACTTACATAGCTGGGTGATGCATAATGCCTTCTTCTTCTTCTTCTTCTTCCGAATGCAGTATTGGGTGATGATGCCCGTTCTGCGACTACAAAAACTGATCTTTCCATCGGTTGAAGGGTCTTCCGAGGTCTCTTTTGCCTTTAGGGTTGAGGTCGAACATAATTAACTTGGTTATGAAACTTCCGCTAGGGAGCACCCGTGTCACCACACGAGACGTATGTGGTATATACAAAAAAGTGTAATAGATTTTTGGAAATTTTAATTAAGCAGAGATGTTAGGTATGGCGATTAGGTCTATTCCCTACCTACTTTTGTACATCCACGTGTTTCATTCCCAAAATGCAACGTGTTTACGGATCTGATGACGTCACTGTTCTCTTGATCCAGTGTAGCATATGCAATTAATTAGGAGCGGTGAATACTTTTTTAAAAACTCTGATATAAGAGTTAGAATGCAGGGGGGGGGAGCGATCAATAAACAGTAAAGAGCACTTGAAAAGGAATGAATGATCGGAGCAGATAATTACAGGATGCCATAACAACCTCGACAAGTACGTAACCACAAAACAACTCTTCCTGTGTATAACAAACACTCTACCATGTTCAACTCGGGGTCTCCATTAAACACTATATTCCAGTTTCAGTAGCCACAACAATGCAAAACAGGGCAATATTTTACTTCAGTAGCCGTTATTTTGTCAGTTATTGTTCAGGAAAATAGGAAAATAATAATAATAATAATAATAATAATAATAATAATAATAATGATAATAATAATCCGGTATCATGGCAGCTGCCCCCGTCTTCCGGAAACCAAACGCCATTCCTCTCTGTCCATCCATTGATCTTCCTCCATTCCTCTGATATTTATAGCTGCTTCTACCCTTTCTATCCAACTTTTCTTCGGTCTTCCTCTCTTCCTCCTTTCCGTTGGGATCCATTCCATAACCATTTTAGGCAATCTTTGTTCTGGCATTCTTTTGACATGGCCATACCACTGTAATATTTTCTTTTCTATAATGCCTATGATGCCCGGCTCCTCTTGTACACCCATAATTTCCCTTATTTCTTTATTTCGTATTCTATGCATTCTAGATTTTCCAGCTGATCTTCTTAAAACACCCATTTCTGTACTTAAATTATTTTCACTTCCCTGGTAGGAATTTGCCAGACTTCAGCACCATATGTTAAAATGCTCTGAATTATGGTTTGATATATTTGTAATTTTCTATTTTTTGTAATATTTTTGCTCCAATATTTTAAAGCATTTTATGCTTGTTTTGTTTCAGCGATTCTATTTTTAATTTCCACTGTGTTATTGCCTGAATGATCTAATTTTGTTCCTAAATAAGTGCATTCAATACTAGGTTTTAGTTCCTCTCCATTATTGAAATTTATATTTTCCATTTCTTCTCCTACACACAGGTATTTAGTTTTCTCAATGTTTATATAAAGTCCCCATTTTTCATATTCTTCTTTTAGTTTTTTAGCCATATATTCTATGTCATCGTGGTCTTGTGCTATTAATACCTGGTCATCTGCAAAATTTAGTGAATATACATGTGTATTTTGGATGATATGCCCATTTTTTGATATTTTTTTCCTCCAGTCTCTTAGTACTCTTTCGAGACACATTTTAAATAGAGTTGGAGATAAACTGCAACCTTGCCTTAAACCTTTTGTAATAATAATAATAATAATAATAATAATAATAATAATAATAATAATAATAATTATTATTATTATTATTATTATGCATTTTTATTCAATGCCCCAGATTGTAATTTTTCGACATTTCTGGTGTTTTCTCCTGGCATTGGCGTAATTGTAACCAACTTCTGAGGTTGGGGCACCTGGAAGGCGGGGTTACGGCTGCCCCGATGATATGATAGTGGTGCGCCACTAATCTAAGCTTAATCTAAGTCAAATATGAACGATGGTGATTATGATGGCCATGTAATGTCTTTTATGTATAGGATGAAATTGCAACCCGAATTTTAGAATTTTGAAGTTCAACATAATCGAAGAAATTAAATGTAATGAAATTTATGAGACGTGCTGCAGGTTACTCAAGAACAGACCATAAAAGGAATTCTGAGATTCTCAAAGAATTACAAACAGAATCAATTATGGAATATGTACAAAAATACAGAAACAACTGGAAATCTCACGTAAGAAGAATGAGCAGAACAAGAATACCACGTCACATCTTAAATTATCCACCCACCAAGCAAGATATCTTTGGGCAGACCTTTCAAACGTTGGATTGAGACCGTAACAGACCACTAGGTCTATCACATGAAAGGAAGAAGAAGAAGAAGAAGAAGAAGAAGAAGAAGAACATACTCGAATTGCCCATCAAATTTAGCGTGTTTGTTAGGCTCATATTTTAATGTCCAATTTTGTGCGTCAAAAAATCTTTTCCTTCAGAAATGCACGGAAGCACTAGTATAAATACAAAAAATTAATTTTTGAAAAAATCTTTAATTAATCAAGTCTACGACCGAATGCAGAAATATCGACAGAATCGGTTTCTCGTATCTACTCTTCTTAATGGAATTGTTTGTGGGCTGGGTGTAACAAGATCGATTTTTACTTACGTACTTTAACACAATTTAAATGCAACAAATATGCATATAATTATCCTTTTTAGCGCTGGAAAAAATATTACCTTCATCTTATTTTAGTCGTAAATATGAAAACAAAGTGGGACTATTTCCTGTGCAGACCGCTCTAATAATACATCATGGAGGTCATGACCGTACAAATAACAGTGGTTGCAACAGTTATTCTATGAGTTATTGTATGAACCAGCGATAAACTCTCTAATAACCAACGATAGCGCACAAGTTGAGCATTCATAACAAGCGATATCAACGTCACCGATAACTCACTGCTAATAAGTATGGTTACTTTTTATACAATTACATCACTTTACGTCTACTTTTACATATTAAATTAATTTAGAGTAGGTTAGATTAATTGAATTAGGTTAGGTTAGCTTTTAGGTTCCTATACATGTAGGTTAGGATAGTTTTTAGTTTAGGATACATATATAACAGTTGTCTTCAATGACAGTTGTTCTATAACAGTTCTTCTATTAGATTCCAAAATGGCCGCCGGTTAAAATGGAAATTACATATTTAAGCTGTGCCGGTTCGCTCAGGATAGAATATAATAACTCAGGGATGTTTATATTATTTATGTAATTATAAATAAATTTAAAATTTATTACTCCAGTTTATTGAATAATTTTGCACTAACAATGTATAGAGAATTACAATCGTTTTATATCTCAGTAATATTCGGAGTGGAGTTGATAAGTTTATTTAAGTCCACGTGTATTTAATATCACTTAAAATTCTGAGTTACTAATTATCTTGGATTTTAAAATACTTAAGATTTTAAAATTTACTAAAGGTCGCGGATGGTTTCTGTAGGACTTATTTCTTGTAGAACATATGAGTGTGAGTGTATGTGAGAGCGTTTTGTCACGTGTCCTTGCCTTATAAGGGCGATGACTCCTCCCATAAAGTCATTTACCCCACTCCAAATTCACATGTTATTCATTACACCTTAGAGGAGTATGTACCATTCGTTTGGAGTTCCTATGTTGGTAATAGACTCATGTGCACGTTTGTGCGTCTTCCAGTTATTACTATTAATCGTATAATTGTATTTTAGTACTTAGAGTCTATTAATTCTTGCTACAAAGCTAATTTATTTCATATAATGTTTAAATACTTCAATTGTGCTTCTTTTCCAAAGATTCATTTCATTAAAAACATTACGTAATAAGAATATTTGCGTTAAAATTATCATCAATCGCGTAATTAAAAATCGATTGTAATACACCCCAACCTTGTTTGTGTATTAGGGAATTTCTTGTTGAAATATCTGCTATGGTGACAAGCTTGTGAAATTCTTGAGGCAATATATTTCGTAGCCATGTTCCAATTTGGGTGTTACGTCCACAAAATAAAATACGGGACGGATATATAACGGTGACGTTGGTTAGAACTGTCAGGAGGAACTGCTAGTTCACTGGAATTAACAGTATTTCATCCCGCAAACTCTTGTGTTGGCTGCTAAATAAAAAGCATGCCTTATCTCAACAAACATATGCTGCCCTTGCACTAACTTGTCCAATTTATGTTCTATTCTGCCAAATAACACTCATGTACAACACTAAAATTACAAAATTTAATATTTTAAAAAAAATTTATATATAGATTTAAATGTTTACCTATCTTCTGTACCCTAAGTTCCATTCCTCTTCTCCACTCGTCCACTCGCCGCACACTTGACACTTTTAAGTCACGCTCATACAACTACTTGTTGTTAAATAATTAATTTTACCCTACAACTAAATTTAATGTCATTAATAGAATTTTATCATTTTTCTATCTTCTACATTTTATATTTCATTCGCTAAATCAAGAATAAATCAAAATATATTATAAATAATAAATATATTGACCATTTAACTCATGCCACAAATGCTAGTCAATGACCAATCACGTTTCAATGAATGCTGTTTTACAACCAATGACAGTCGTGTTTCACCTCGCTCTTTATCGATTTCTCTTTATCAGCTCCTGATTTTGTGATAAAGATAGCTCCTCCTTTTAATGTTCTGAACAGGTCAAAGCATTATTTTTCTCCAACAAATACATTGAATATAGCAAATAATGAAAATATTCCTTGATTTTACTGAGTTGTTTACTAAAAAAATAAATGAATAACCCGTAATGTTGATTATGATATATAGTTTGATGTGTTTCATTATTTCTCCACTTGGGTGCACTCTTACAATATTGCGATCTTATTTGGCAATAAATAATATGATCAAGCAGCAGTGAATGAACATAACCTCACATTTCTGATTTGTTTTCAAACATCGCCGTTTACATTAAATATATAAATATTTTAAAATAACTATAGTTAAACAATGATTTGTGAGTAAACAGTTTAATTTTATTCGTTAAATAGTCCTAACAAATGCCACTCCTCATTTTCAAATTCTCTAGATAAATTCACTCGTGGCATTACTTATGAAGATATACCATATAATAATTTTGTTTTTGTTTTTTTGTAATTTAGGTATAAGAATAATTTTTCTAAAATGGTTGTGTGGTAGCCAGGGCCTTAAGATTTTAACTTCTTCTTCCTTACATGTGATAGACCTCTAGTGGTCTGTTACGATCTCAATCCAACGTTAAGAAGGGTCTGCCCAAAGATCTCTTACCTGGTGGCTGGTAATTTATGATTTGACGTGGTATTCTTGTTCTGCTCATTCTTCTTACGTGAGATTTCCAGTTGTTTCTGTATTTTTGTACATATTCCATGACTGATTCTGTTTGTAATTCTCTGAGAATCTCAGAATTCCTTTTATGGTTTCTTCTTGAGTACCGTCTCATAAATTTCATTTCTGCCGCAGTTAGTCTTTTTCCACCTACACTGCGAATTGATAATGATAATAATAATAATAATAATATTAATAATAATGATTTTTTTTATATACAGAATTTTAATGTTATACATCTTTCTGTGCCTAAAGTTTTATTTTTCTTCTCCACTCGTCTCTCTCCATCCAATCCATGTCCTCCAGTCCTCTTGCTCTCATTCCAGTTCTTATTTCCTGCATCCACGAGTTTCGAGGTCTTCCTCTCCTCCTTCTTCCAGGTGGACACAATCCAATGTTTTCCTGGATAATATTTCTTCTTGCATTCGTCGTACGTGCCCATACCAATTTAATTGCTTATACCGTATATAATCTACTATTGAATAACCAATATTCATTTTTTTCTTATGATGATGATGATGATAATAATAATAATAATAATAATAATAATACTCCTTCTTCTTCTTCCTCTACTTCTACTAGAAGGTTTAGGCTATGCAGCCTGTTCCGGCGAAGTTAAAAGTGGAGTCCATCTTCTGCGTGGTCGGCCAACATCTCTTGTTCCTCTGGGATTATACAGGAAGGTTCTTTTTGGTATTCTTTCGTTGTTCATTCTCATTAAGTGTTCTGTCCATTTCTTATTATTTTCGCTGATTTCATCTTCAATTTTATATATATTTAATTCTTCTCACATTACGTAAAAACAGCATTTCCGCAGTCTGTATCCTGTTTTTATCCCTTGATTTCATTATCCAATTTTCACTTCCATACAAAAACAAAGGAACAGCCATTGTTTTGTATAATTTAAGTTTCGTATCTTTCCTTGTTTTCCGACCTAAGGTTCTTTTTATGGTTCCACAAATAGTCTGAAATTTATTTACTTTATTTTCTATATCTTTATTTTCTCTATAAGTTATATCACATCCTAAATATTTGAAATGTGATACTTGTTCTATTATTTTGTTATCCAGTACAATTTACCAATAAATGCCATAATAATAATAATAATAATAATAATAATAATAATAATAATAATAATAATAATAATAATAATAATAATAATAATAATAATAATAATAATAATAATAATAATATAAATCATAAATAATTTTACTTACTTGGTATTACAAACAACTTTCCAACATGCTGTAACATAATTGTCAACATTTGCATCGATTCCCTATAAGCCTATATGAAAACCACATAATTTTTGCCACCAAATTTATGGAGAGATTGGTGACGCCCTTAATAATGGGTAAATCTTGTGCATATGATATCTCAATAGGACAAGAGTGGGTTTGATTTTGTTTATTGGAGAAGTCTAATAAAGGACCTGGGTTTGATTTGACAAGCTATTGCCTATCCTGTCAGTCAGTTCAAACCAAAAATAGAGAGGGAGAGGAGCCCTTTTCGCCACATTCAACCCTCAAAACGAATTCAACCAACTAGAAAATGACTCTAAATTCCCCATTAAAAAAAAAGTCCATTGAAATGTAATGACCTGCAAAGCGCGGGAGCAATGGGAACAGAAGTGAGATGGAAGAACTACGTACTAATACCAATCTTTACTATTCAAGCCTCCAAGAGTTTCCGCATTGATTGATATTCAGTGTTTCTACTGCCCCTCGCGTAACCCCTACTTCATGGTTTCTCAAATAGTGGATCGTGAGCCGTGATTCTAAGTGGAGACGTGCATTATTTACATTCCTCATTTCTGGTCCCCTTCCGGTCTACTTATTCCTACTGTCAACAATTGCACGTCGAAACCTACCTTCAAATTTCTTCCAGAGAAGCATCGTGACGTAGAAAGGCCGTGTCCAAAATATTATCTGCCTTTCTGAATGCAAAACACTTAAATTCAGCGCCAAATCTCTCATTTAAACTACAGGGAAGTAATAGAACTCCTGTATTGGCAGACTAGATAACCCTCACTACCCCGTGTCTCGCCTCACCTCACTCCGCTCTTAACTCACGCAGGGACTTGTTTAGCTGTCTTCTAATAAGCTTGAACCTGAGGCTTGCATGCTGTAGAGCACGTTCCACTTCCTGTCATGATCAGTCATATTAATATTAAAAGTTAAAGTAAAGATAGATTAGCTGTAAATTTAAAAACATTGATGTTTATAAATATCCTACGAGTGGTATACCTAAAGAAAGATAAAATTGTCTGTAACATTTGGGCCCAGCCACAGACTCTGCCAATTAGGAGCTTGTATGAGACAAGCTAGTGTATTTAGTAAAAGTCAGGTTTCACATAAGAGAGATAATAGTCCACGTGCTTTCAAATTGTACAGTGGGTTGCTATTGCTGGATTCTGGCTTCAATTTCTGTTTCTTGTAATACACTTATCCTACACTCCTCTCTGTACACAATACAAGAATGCATAATGTACGTAAAGTGGTCTGCCGAAGTGGTTGGCAAATTGAAAATAGACCACACTAACGCAGTCCATCCGCCCAGCGCGGGACCCGAAGCACGTAGAATGCAGTGGGTGGCATTAGAACATACACATTCCTTGGCTTTTCACAGAGACCCACATTGATAGTAAGAAACATTTTATTATAACTAACTAACTGGCACTCCGTAGGTTCATGGCCACGCGAACAAAAGCTCTCCAAACTTCCCTATTCTTACTCTGCTTGTCCGGTGACGTGGTTTATGATGACCCTGCTCTGGTGAGGGACCATCCTCATGTCATCCATACCTGCTACGGTATACTCCGGCTCAACACATAAGCCGCGAGACACGCAAGGGCTAAGAAACTAAACCCTTACTGAAGAGACACAATGGTGTTTGGCCGCCAAGGGACCTCAACTGGTTCCCAAGAAGCGACACACTGGGCAATGCTCGTCATTGCCACAAATCAGTCAGTCAGTTCCCTATTCTGAGTCAATTCTTTCAAATCATCCCTTGTATAATCTACTTCTCCCAAATTATGCTTAATATATAATAATGGTTAACTTCATTCTTGTTTTACCAACTCCCTCTGGTTTTTCTACAAGAAGCTTCCATGCACTTATTTGATTTCCCATTCGTATCACATGTCCTGCTCATCGCAGCCTACGAGACTGAAATGTTCTTATTATATCTGGCTTCCTATAAATATCCTGTAGATCACTGTTATGTAGTTTTCTCCATTCACATGTCTGTTCATCTCTCTTTGGTCCAAAAATTTTCCTAATAACTTTACTCTCAAATACTCGTAACCTCTTTCCTCCTTTAAAGTAGGAGTCCATGTATCTCAACCATATAACTTGGAGATAACAGTTTTATATATTTTCAGTTTAGCGTTTTTTTTTAAGTTGACAATATAAGAGTTTCTGTGCTACATAATAGAGTGCATTTCCAGAATTGAGCCCATGTTTAATTCCTTTGTGCATCTCATTCATATTTGTAATTATTGTTCCTAGGTATTTGAAATCAGCTAGTTCTTCAAAATTTCCCTCATTTGTCATCATATGTCCATTTCCATTATATAATGTATTTTTATGTTCATCATCATCATCATCATCATCACCATTATTATCAACAATCGAGGATTAAGCCCATGTGTTTTGTTCCGGTCTCATAGACTCTCATTCAAAAAGTTGAACCCATCTCTTTTTCGGTCTACCAACATTCCTGTCTCTTTTTGATTTCTAATTAAGTGTAATTTTTGGTATGCGTTCATATTTCATTCTTTGAAATGTTCTTTCCAGTTATTTCTAGATTATTTTATTTTATCTAAAAGTTTAAAAATATTTAGCTCATTTTCTAATATATTCACTTCTTATTTTATCTAGAAGTTTGCAGCCAGTTACACTTACACTGAGCAACAAAAAAGAAACTTTTTTTTTGTCTCAGAAAGAAAAATATGTGATTTTGATAGTATTTTTTCACCTGAATTCAAATATGATATCGGTTTTTCTTCATCACGCAAGGTTTCCGAGAGACAGGAATTTATAATTACAAACACTTTAATACCTTCTACATTCGTAACTACACAATAATCGAACATTCGGACTCACCTAGAAATTAAGAAATGGCGATTTTCTGCTATATTTCGCCTTTGGTGCATCCCTCTTGATGGTCCAACAATAATCGGCCAGCATGTTAGGATTATATTTGCCATGATATGTCTTTTCCATAGCTGAAATCTCCTGATGAAAGTGTTCCCCGTTTTATTTTACAATGGGCAAATGGACGAAAAAACATTTATTAAAAAAATAATTATTTATATCCTTTAATTGAAATTGAAATAAAAAAACTGTGGATGATGGAGAAATTCCGAATACATAATTGAAAACACGATAAAAAACTGCATTAAATACAACTATTGGTACTCAAGAGGAAAAAATCATGTGACCAGTGTAATCAGAAATCTCATTTCAGCTGCTTCTATGATCTTCTCTTCTCTTTTAGTTAAAACCCAAAATTCACTACCATACAATAGTAAAGGGAATTGCCATATATGTTTAGCTTTATTGATGTTTACTTCCAGCCCGGTGCATGTCATTCAATAAACTGCAGTAATATAATGTACGGTTAAAAACTATAATATAGTTACCTTGTAGGTCCGGCTCCTCAACTTAAGTTCTTTTAAAACTCTGTAGGCCTTTCGGGACTAGTCCCATCATCAGCAGAATGCATTAGGTCCGTTCTTGTTGACCCTTGTTGAAGCACTGACTTGGTTGTGAGAATTTTGTACAGAGGATTGTGTGGATTAGGTGTGTATTCATTGAGAATCAGGTTGTTGTTGATTTCTCTTAGGATTGCGATTTCTTCCAGTATATTTATTCTCATTGGAATGTTTTCTCTATGTACTATTGTGAGGGTGTTATCGATGTTATGCATATGGTGTCCAGCTTGAATTACATGTTTTGCGTAACTTGATTTTCCTCCATTGTAAACGAAATCTCTGAAATGTTCCTTGAATCTAATGTTGAAGCTTCTGTTAGTTTTCCCAATGTAGAATTTATTGCAGTCTGTACATGTTAATTTGTAGATGCCTTTATTGTCGAATTCATCTATTTCTTTGATGTTGTTGTTTATTAAATTGTTTAGTTTGTTGTCAGTTCTGTAGGCTATGATGGGACTAGTCCCGAAAGACCTACAGAGTTTTAAAAGAACTTAAGTTGAGGAGACGGACCTACAAGGTAACTATATTATAGTTTTTAACCGTACATTATATTACTGTGAACTAATACCTTAACGGAAAATCACCATGAAATTTACTAGTATTAATAAACTGTCTTTTAACTTGTTTTTGTACTTAAAAAACGTTCAATGAACAATATTTGAGGTCCTTTACAACTTTTCAGTGTTGAACGATCCTCTGTAAGGGCACCACTGCATATAAACATTATTCAACAGTGAAATAGAAATAATTTGCGTTCAAATCACGAACTGCTCTCTCTGCCTTCACTCTCTCTGCCTTTCCACATTGATATTCAGTGTCTGCTCTTTTCTGCTCCTTCTGAAAAAAAAAAAACTGCACGAATTCTCAAACCTTGACTAGCAAACCTATAAAGTGGATAACTAACTAACTCACTATGGAATCCGTGAATTAATTACTGTGTGGACACAAGCTCTCCATACATCCTTATCCTGAGCTAATGTTTTCTCAACATCCCCTGTGTAATCTACTTCCCTCAAATCAATAATAATAATAATAATAATAATAATAATAATAATAATAATAATAATAATAATATTATTATTATTATTATTATTATTATTATTATTATTTTTGTATTGTAAGCCCATGTTTTCCCTTTACAGAGATTTAGGCGCTCGCCCCCTACAGGGAAGAATTTGAACCATACTGATTTAGTTACACTTGTTTTCGTATAGATGTCATTTTGAGTGGTCCGTGGTCAGCGTTCCGCCTCACACTGACATCTAGGAAACCAAGGTAGTACTAGGACGGGAAAATTCGGTAAATTTTGCTTAGAGGCCTTTTCATTCAGGCTTAAGGATTTTTTACGAGCCTGAAAATCTTTAGACTCGGGACCCACGGCTTAAAGTCCCTCCCGGAGGAAAAATTAACTACTAACTAAAAATATTTACTTACATTCCATGTATAACCGCGACTGCTGGCACATATTTTATCAATACTTAAAAAAATAACTCCTTGGATTTTTCCGTCCTAAAAAATCCATCGACCCCGGCCGGGTTTGAACCCGCGACCCTCGGGATCAGAGGCAAGGAGCATAACCAATAGTCCACCGCTGCCGACTCAGTTAGTTAGTTAGTTAGTTAGTTAGGCATTTCGGGACCAGTTCCATCGTCAGCAGAAGGTTGGATGATAGCTGCAGAGTAGGATAGCTGGATAGTTGGACATTGTATAAACTTAGAAGACTTTATCTAAACAAGACAAAATGAATGGATGCAAAGTATGTGAATCCAAGAGTACAAACGACTCAGAATAGTTTTGTCAATATATTTTTACTAGAAGCTTTTCCTCGAAAATGTTGGTTTTGGTGCATATATTAATTTCAAGCCCAGTGGTCAAATTAACAAAAAAAAATAATAGTTGCCCCGAAAAGAGGTCCAACCCACAAACTACAAATTGTGGGGAAAACGTAAAACGTATAATATTAATTTTGAAGTTACCTTCATTATATCATATTCATTTTAATCTCTGATCCTATTGGAAACATATACAACCAATTTGAATGCAAAATAACATGCTAATAACTAAATATTAACAATTTAATACAGACTTGAGTGCAAAAGTGATCTATCTCTATAGAGTGGAAAAATGATCTAACACATATTTAACTAAAAATGCTATAATAAAAAATAGAAAATACATATTGAACACTGATTCAGTTAGAAAAAATTCTAACTTAATCAGTTTTCTGTATTTATTTTCCATTTAATGTTATTTCGTCACATCCTTTGTGTATTTTTTTTTTATTTTCACTCAATTTCTCTAAGATTCTGATTAGAATTCAAGGAACTGTGTTGGAATGAATTTGCACATGTGTAATAATTGTTTTTCTGCACTGCTTCTCGTGACTTGATTAACTGCTTCCGCCATTTTATTACATATGCGCTTGAAAGCCAACTTTTAAAAATAAATAAAACAGGTCTGGAAGTGAGTATGGGTAATTTACTTGCACCAAGTCGTGATACTCTCTGGATGGATCACTAATCCACTGAAAACTCAACTTTCGAATTTTTGTGGGTTATATCTCTTTTCGGAGCAATTATTCAATTTTTATAAGATTCATGATGTGTTCCGTTGAGGTATTATTCAAAATTAAAGTATAAAATTATGGAATATTCACCTGAAAGGTCCGTCTCCTCAACTTAATTAATTATTTAACTGTAGCGTTTTCGGGACTTGTCCCATCATCGACAGGATTCAAAACTGGTGTTTCACTGTAGATCTGGTAGAGGGGGTTACATGTATTGGGTTCGTTTTCGTTTATCAGATTGTCGTTGTTGTGAGCTGCTTTCGTGATTTCCATCTCTTCGAGTACGTTTATCTTCGCTGGATTATTTTCTCTGTGCATTACTGTTAGGGTGTTTTCAATGTTTAACATGCGATGTCCTTCATGGATAACGTGTTTTGCATAGCTTGATTTCCCTTCTGCGTGAATAAAGTCTCGAAAATGTTCTTTAAATCTGATGTTAAAACTTCTGTTTGTTCTTCCTATATAAAATTTGTTGCAGTCCTTACATGTCAATTTATATACACCTACATAGTAATTCTGCCCGAAGGCAGGTCCTTCACTGCAATCATAACATTTCCATGCTATGCTTGCAGCTTTACTAGGGAATTGTAGGTGTGGTAGCTTCCCGTTGCTTTCCACACCGAAGAAGGATGGTGATGATGTGATAACGATAAGGGTGATGATGATGATGACCGTATGATTTCGGGGACCGTTTGGGCCTTAAAGTTTTCCTGACATTTGTCTTACAGGTGAGGAAAAACCCCGATAAAAACCTCACCCAGAAAAACTGCCCTGACCGGGGATCGAACCCGGGCCCGCTGCGTGACAAGGCAGCACGCTACCTCGAGACCACAGCGGTGGACTATATACTCCTTTGCTGTTGAAAATGTTATTTTCTTCAATGCTATTGTTTATTATGTTGTTTAATTTGTTATTACTTCTGTATGCTATTTTATTTAGCCAATACACTAAAGGAAGCCGATAAAAACGTAAAAACCAGTTTTGAATCCTGCCGATGATAGGACAAGTCCTGAAAGCGCTACAGTTAAATAACTAATTAAGTTGAGGAGACGGACCTTTCAGGTGAATATTCCATAATTTTATTTTTTAACTATTCAACTCTTAAAATTTACATGCTGAAACTTCCATTGAAGTTAACATTTTCTGGTGTTACATAGTTTGTTATGTTTAATTTGCATAGCATAAAATTACATTTTTCACCGTTGGCAATTGTACAATATGACAACAGTTAAAAAGCACGTCATCACCGTAGAAACGAAACACGATTCAACCACAGTCTAAATTGGTTGAAAATTGTAGAATTTCATTTGGTGTAAACTAGTCATTTGTGTCAGTGAATGTCCTGGCTCAAAGCAAGTGCCCTCTTTTGCAGAAATTAATTGAGAAGTCCTATTCGCTCCCTCTGTGACACGCACACATCGCGTTATTTTAGTTTGGCTAATTTTACAAATACTCTTTGTATGTCTAATGGACTTTTGTGATCACCTGATTTTTAAAAGGATTATTTGTAATTAAGAACTCAATTGGTTAACACGAACCTTTTTTTTACGTTGTACAATTTAACAAACTTGCATTTGTAATGTTAAAACAGCATGCGAAGTGTTTGTTTAGTTAGTTAATTGTCTGAACAACGTGTCCGTGTAAAAACAGAGCAGCAAACATTTGTGTAAATTCCTAGTCAAACACGCATGCGCGTGTAAATAGAAATCTACATTCCTTAGAAATTATGTATTAAAAAAATTAATAAGTTATAACAATAGATTAGCATTTAACCCTAGAACCACCCAGCATGGGCAAAAATTGCCCATAAGGTTTTCTTTTCTTGAAAATAATTAAATAATATCCTTCTGATATAGTGACCGATAGCGAGGAGACACTAAAGGACAACACGCACGCGCTATTGAGTAACACTAAGAAATTAGGACTGGAAGTAAATATCAATAAAACTAAATATATGGTCACACATAGAAATGCATTATATAATGTAAATGGACAGCTAATGACAAATGAGGGAAGGTTTGTGGAAGTGGCTGAATTCAAATACCTAGGAACAATAATCACAAACAGGAATGAGATGCATAAAGAAACAAAACATAGGCTCATTTCTGGAAATGCATGCTATTATGCATTGCAGAGGCTCTTGATGTCCCAACTCCTTTCAAAAAACGTTAAATTGAAAATATATAAAACTACTATTCTACCAGTTATACTTGTATGGGTGCGAAACATGGACTCTTATTTTAAGGGAGGAAAGGAGGTTACAAGTATTTGAGAATAAAGTACTTAGGAAAATTTTTGGCCCAAAGAGAGATGAACAGACCGGTGACTGGCGACGACTACTTACACCCATGAACTCCATGGTCTTTATAGGAAGCCACGTATAATAGAAAGTCTCGTAGACTGCGATGGGCAGGACATGTTGCACGTATGGGATATGCCCCTACTTGCCTGGAAGCTTCTTGTAGGAAAGCCAGAAGGAAAACGCCCAGTTGGTAGACCAAGAAGAGGAGGTGGGGGAATAACATTAACTTGAGATTTGAGGGAAGTAGATTTTAGACAGGGAATATTTTTGATTGGAAAGGATTCGCTCAGGCTAGGGGATGTATGGGAAGCTTCTGTCCGCGCGGCCCTGAACCTACGGGTTCGATAGTGCCGTAGGAAGTCCAGCAATATTTATCTTTAGCAACAACTTGTTAGTTGTTTAGTGACAGTGTACTTCGCCAGGTAGATGAGCGCGTGATCATATACAAAAGAAGACTTTGAGACTTCGGACTTCCCCGTCAGAGAGAGATGTATTGTATTGTATTTATAACATCTAATCGTTTATGCTTATTGTAATTTAGATGTAAGACTATTTTTTGTACTTTTTAAAACATGGTTGAGGGAGACAAAGCCTTAAGGCCTTAACTCTGCCAGGTAAAATAAAGCTATTATTATTATTATTATTATTATTATTATTATTATTATTATTATTATTATTATTATTATTATTATTATTATTATTATTTTATTGCGGATGAGCCCATGTAGGACTACGCAAAGTACTTAGAGGCGTTTCCTTTGAGCCCAAATTCCTTTCATTCTTTTCCTATGAGCTTGTTTTGTATAATCTCTCCAAGTTGTTTCAGTTTTTTTCTTCGGTTTGTCCTCTTGGTCAATTTGCCACTTATTCACCTTAATTCTAAATAGATCTCTATTTGGGATATCGTCTTTAGTAATTCCTGCCAATTTGAAGTCCTTTTTGACTTCATCAATCCACTTCATAGTATCCACTGGAGCTTTACTTCTGTTTTCGTAGAATTCCATTATCTGTTTTGTAAGCCTGTTTGAGTTCATTCGTTTAATATGGCCATACAATTTTAACCTTCGTTTTCTAATATCAATATGGATGTCTGTATATATTTTTATTTCCTTTTTACTTCTGAGTCTAAATGCTTCACCTATGACTTGTGGACCTAAACATTTTCTTATAATTTTGCATTCTTTTTTCACTATATTTTCGATATCTTTTTTTCTATTCAAAATTAATGTTTCTGCTCCATAGAGGCACTCTGGTTTAATTACAGTGTTATAGTGTCGTAATTTTGTATGTAAAAATATATGCATTTTTTATTATAAGTGTTGTGAGTAAGCCGAAATGCTGTTTCCATTTTTTGGCATCTACGTTTATTGGCTTTAGTTTCAATTCCATTTTCCTGAATTATTTCACCAAGGTATTTAAATTGTGAAACTCGTTTAATTTTTCCATATTTGGTTTCCAGTTATTTTGGTGCTTGTTTATTGCATGAAATATATTCCGTTTTTTCAAAAGAAATCTGCAGACCAACTTTCTCTGCAATGTCATTTAATAATTCAATCTGTTTTTGTGCTCTTAAAACGTCACGCGTTAAGATTGCTAGATCATCAGCTTATGCTAGGCAATCTATCTTCAATTTTCCTCTTCCTAATATGATTGGTTGACTACATTTAAAAATTGTTTTCTGTTTACGTATTATTATTATTATTAATTTTATTATTATGCTTTGGTCGTCATTAGTTTGATCCTTCCGGGAAATTCTCGTATAAGACTTGAAAGCATAATAATAGTCCCTTCGATTGGTTGCTGGCCAAAGGAAGGCAAGACCAGTGATGGGGCTGCCATCTTATAGCCTCTGGTCAGGCTTTTCTGGAGAAGAAAAGAAAATAAAGGAAAGAAGAAATGGAAGAAAGGAAAGACTCCCTAGCCCTCGGATGCCCTAATAGCGTCGGGGTCGAAAAAAACAAGAGTTAACCAAGAGAGGTTAGATAGTAAAGTTAAAAGAGTGCAAAACACAAGTAAGTGGAAGAAATGTTTTGCTCAGCTTGGGCACCTTGTGGTCGCCATCCACATATCCCCTAGATGAGGACCCCTGAGGTATTATTATTGTTATTGTTATTATTATTATTGTTGTTATTATTATTATTATTATTATTATTATTATGGAAAGCTTATGTCCAAATGGCCATGAACGTATGGGTTCGATAGTACAAGTGGATTAGTAAGTGGTACGTTATGAAGTGTATGTTGGCTGCACTGTAACTATTAGTTCTCACGGCGTTTGACGTGAGTTTAACATCCAAACAATATGAATGTTGTTTTGAGGTTGGCATTGATCTGCGTTTGATATCCAGCAACACAACAAAGCGCCAATCTGCAAGGTAAACAGAGATCACGGAATTAGTGATACGCACGAACACGCGGCCGTTTCAACCTCATGATTCGTTTCATTTACATCCTCATTTCACTTGGAGAGTAACGTCACATTTTTAGTTCGTTGCTGTTCCTGCTTCTGATGACCTAACAAAGTCAGGCATGTTAAAAATAAATTTAATAACAGACATAGAAAATATATTGCAATGCTAGGCTGGGAAGTGGTTTTTACAGAAGCGAGAAAATGATTAAAAGCCTCACTATCGCTCGGTTTTTAATAACTTCTTCACTTCTGTGAAATACTTCTTACTTACTTACTTACTTACTCACTGGCACTATCGAACCCGTAGGTTCATGGGCGCCGCGGACATAAGCTCTCCATACATCCCTAGGCAGAGATAATGCTTTCCAATCATTCCCAGTATAATCTACTTCCCTCAAATCATAGTTAATGTTGTTCTCCCACCTCATTCTTGGTCTACCAACTGGGCGTTTTCCCTCTGGCTTTTCTACAAGAAGCTTCCATGCACGTCTTTCATTCCCCATACGCGCAACATGTCCTGCCCATCGCAGTCTACGAGACTTAACTGTTCTTATTATATCTGGATTCCTATAAAGACCAAGTAGTTCATTGTTATGTAGTCTTCTCCATTCACCTGTCTGTTCATCTCTCTTTGGTCCAAAAATTTCCCTAAGAACTTTATTCTCAAATACTCGTAATCTCATTTCCTCCCTTAAAGTAAGAGTCCATGTTTCGCACCCATATAATATAACTGGTAGAATAATAGTTTTATATATTTTCAGTTTAACGTTTTTTGAATGGAGTTGGGACATCAAGAGTCTCTGCAATGCTCACTAATGTTAAATACTAATTAATCTTTCACCGTGTTGGAACTGCGTGAACTAACGAATTAGTGAGCAATTCCAATCCATGGTTACATTTTACTGGTTTTCGGAATATGTATTTGTTTTGTTAAATTGGAGAAACTCAATTTCTGATGCCAGGTTATTTAAGAGTATCGGACTGCAGTGAAAATAAGTCATGCATAACCTAAGTAATTGTCTACTTATTATATCCATCCATAGTAATTCTGCCCGAAGACAGGTCCTTCATGCGATCATAGCATTTTCATGCTATAGTTGCAGCTTTACTAGGGAATTGTTAGTGTGGTAGCTTCCCGTTGCTTTCCACACCGGTGAAGGATGATGATGGTGATGATAATGATAAGGATGATGTTGATGATGATGGCCATATGATTTCGGGGACCGTTTGGGCCTTAAAGTGTTCCTGACATTTGTCTTACAGGTGAGGAAAAACCCCGATAAAAACCTCACCCAGAAAAACTGTCCCGACCGGGGATCGAACCCGGGCCCGCTGCGTGACAAGGCAGCACGCTACCTCGAGACCACAGCGGTGGACACTTATTATATATAGTTGTATAATTTGACACCAATTTAATATCTACCGATTCATTTCCCATTATTTTATTAAAATATTAAATAAATGAATGTACCTTATAGATCCGATTGAGGGTCTTTCCACTTTTCAGCGGTTGCCCTTTTGCCAGCCGGCTGCTGGCCCTTCACATCCACATGTGTCAATCACAGAGGTAGATGATCAACAGCCAGTGTAGGGGTGACATGTGGTTAGCATGTCGAGTCCCCCAGCCGTTATAGCTGGTTCCTCAACCTGGAGCCGCTACTTATTGTAGCTACCCAATTGCCTCACGATGCTGGGTGGGCACCGGTCCCATACTGGCCGAAATACCATGAGAAAATTTCTTCCCCCATGGAGACTCGAACCAGCGCAAGTCCCGTAGCTCTGCGCCAAGGCTTCCTACCTTAACCGCTCGGCTACGGCGCGGGACACCTTATAGATACATTGTCAATTTATAGGTTAATTAAATTATGTGGTATATATTGGGATTAACACAGATGGCAATGACTGGAATCGTGTTTAATTTCGGGTTTCCCCTAAACACCTACTCCTAATGGATGGATTTCACTGATTTTTGGAATACCATGAGAAAATTTCTTCCCCCATGGAGACTCGAACCAGCGCAAGTCCCGTAGCTCTGCGCCAAGGCTTCCTACCTTAACCGCTCGGCTACGGCGCGGGACACCTTATAGATACATTGTCAATTTATAGGTTAATTAAATTATGTGGTATATATTGGGATTAACACAGATGGCAATGACTGGAATCGTGTTTAATTTCGGGTTTCCCCTAAACACCTACTCCTAATGGATGGATTTCACTGATTTTTGGAATACCATGAGAAAATTTCTTCCCCCATGGAGACTCGAACCAGCGCAAGTCCCGTAGCTCTGCGCCAAGGCTTCCTACCTTAACCGCTCGGCTACGGCGCGGGACACCTTATAGATACATTGTCAATTTATAGGTTAATTAAATTATGTGGTATATATTGGGATTAACACAGATGGCAATGACTGGAATCGTGTTTAATTTCGGGTTTCCTCTAAACACACTACTCCTAATGGATGGATTTCACTGATTTTTGGAATACCATGAGAAAATTTCTTCCCCCATGGAGACTCGAACCAGCGCAAGTCCCGTAGCTCTGCGCCAAGGCTTCCTACCTTAACCGCTCGGCTACGGCGCGGGACACCTTATAGATACATTGTCAATTTATAGGTTAATTAAATTATGTGGTATATATTGGGATTAACACAGATGGCAATGACTGGAATCGTGTTTAATTTCGGGTTTCCTCTAAACACCTACTCCTAATGGATGGATTTCACTGATTTTTGGAATACCATGAGAAAATTTCTTCCCCCATGGAGACTCGAACCAGCGCAAGTCCCGTAGCTCTGCGCCAAGGCTTCCTACCTTAACCGCTCGGCTACGGCGCGGGACACCTTATAGATACATTGTCAATTTATAGGTTAATTAATTATGTGGTATATATTGGGATTAACACAGATGGCAATGACTGGAATCGTGTTTAATTTCGGGTTTCCTCTAAACACCTACTCCTAATGGATGGATTTCACTGATTTTTGGAATACCATGAGAAAATTTCTTCCCCCATGGAGACTCGAACCAGCGCAAGTCCCGTAGCTCTGCGCCAAGGCTTCCTACCTTAACCGCTCGGCTACGGCGCGGGACACCTTATAGATACATTGTCAATTTATAGGTTAATTAAATTATGTGGTATATATTGGGATTAACACAGATGGCAATGACTGGAATCGTGTTTAATTTCGGGTTTCCTCTAAACACCTACTCCTAATGGATGGATTTCACTGATTTTTGGAATACCATGAGAAAATTTCTTCCCCCATGGAGACTCGAACCAGCGCAAGTCCCGTAGCTCTGCGCCAAGGCTTCCTACCTAACCGCTCGGCTACGGCGCGGGACACCTTATAGATACATTGTCAATTTATAGGTTAATTAAATTATGTGGTATATATTGGGATTAACACAGATGGCAATGACTGGAATCGTGTTTAATTTCGGGTTTCCCCTAAACACCTACTCCTAATGGATGGATTTCACTGATTTTTGGAATACCATGAGAAAATTTCTTCCCCCATGGAGACTCGAACCAGCGCAAGTCCCGTAGCTCTGCGCCAAGGCTTCCTACCTTAACCGCTCGGCTACGGCGCGGGACACCTTATAGATACATTGTCAATTTATAGGTTAATTAAATTATGTGGTATATATTGGGATTAACACAGATGGCAATGACTGGAATCGTGTTTAATTTCGGGTTTCCCCTAAACACCTACTCCTAATGGATGGATTTCACTGATTTTTGGAATACCATGAGAAAATTTCTTCCCCCATGGAGACTCGAACCAGCGCAAGTCCCGTAGCTCTGCGCCAAGGCTTCCTACCTTAACCGCTCGGCTACGGCGCGGGACACCTTATAGATACATTGTCAATTATAGGTTAATTAAATTATGTGGTATATATTGGGATTAACACAGATGGCAATGACTGGAATCGTGTTTAATTTCGGGTTTCCTCTAAACACCTACTCCTAATGGATGGATTTCACTGATTTTTGGAATACCATGAGAAAATTTCTTCCCCCATGGAGACTCGAACCAGCGCAAGTCCCGTAGCTCTGCGCCAAGGCTTCCTACCTTAACCGCTCGGCTACGGCGCGGGACACCTTATAGATACATTGTCAATTTATAGGTTAATTAAATTATGTGGTATATATTGGGATTAACACAGATGGCAATGACTGGAATCGTGTTTAATTTCGGGTTTCCTCTAAACACCTACTCCTAATGGATGGATTTCACTGATTTTTGGAATACCATGAGAAAATTTCTCCCCCATGGAGACTCGAACCAGCGCAAGTCCCGTAGCTCTGCGCCAAGGCTTCCTACCTTAACCGCTCGGCTACGGCGCGGGACACCTTATAGATACATTGTCAATTTATAGGTTAATTAAATTATGTGGTATATATTGGGATTAACACAGATGGCAATGACTGGAATCGTGTTTAATTTCGGGTTTCCTCTAAACACCTACTCCTAATGGATGGATTTCACTGATTTTTGGAATACCATGAGAAAATTTCTTCCCCCATGGAGACTCGAACCAGCGCAAGTCCCGTAGCTCTGCGCCAAGGCTTCCTACCTTAACCGCTCGGCTACGGCGCGGGACACCTTATAGATACATTGTCAATTTATAGGTTAATTAAATTATGTGGTATATATTGGGATTAACACAGATGGCAATGACTGGAATCGTGTTTAATTTCGGGTTTCCTCTAAACACCTACTCCTAATGGATGGATTTCACTGATTTTTGGAATACCATGAGAAAATTTCTTCCCCATGGAGACTCGAACCAGCGCAAGTCCCGTAGCTCTGCGCCAAGGCTTCCTACCTTAACCGCTCGGCTACGGCGCGGGACACCTTATAGATACATTGTCAATTTATAGGTTAATTAAATTATGTGGTATATATTGGGATTAACACAGATGGCAATGACTGGAATCGTGTTTAATTTCGGGTTTCCTCTAAACACCTACTCCTAATGGATGGATTTCACTGATTTTTGGAATACCATGAGAAAATTTCTTCCCCCATGGAGACTCGAACCAGCGCAAGTCCCGTAGCTCTGCGCCAAGGCTTCCTACCTTAACCGCTCGGCTACGGCGCGGGACACCTTATAGATACATTGTCAATTTATAGGTTAATTAAATTATGTGGTATATATTGGGATTAACACAGATGGCAATGACTGGAATCGTGTTTAATTTCGGGTTTCCCCTAAACACCTACTCCTAATGGATGGATTTCACTGATTTTTGGAATACCATGAGAAAATTTCTTCCCCCATGGAGACTCGAACCAGCGCAAGTCCCGTAGCTCTGCGCCAAGGCTTCCTACCTTAACCGCTCGGCTACGGCGCGGGACACCTTATAGATACATTGTCAATTTATAGGTTAATTAAATTATGTGGTATATATTGGGATTAACACAGATGGCAATGACTGGAATCGTGTTTAATTTCGGGTTTCCTCTAAACACCTACTCCTAATGGATGGATTTCACTGATTTTTGGAATACCATGAGAAAATTTCTTCCCCCATGGAGACTCGAACCAGCGCAAGTCCCGTAGCTCTGCGCCAAGGCTTCCTACCTTAACCGCTCGGCTACGGCGCGGGACACCTTATAGATACATTGTCAATTTATAGGTTAATTAAATTATGTGGTATATATTGGGATTAACACAGATGGCAATGACTGGAATCGTGTTTAATTTCGGGTTTCCTCTAAACACCTACTCCTAATGGATGGATTTCACTGATTTTTGGAATACCATGAGAAAATTTCTTCCCCCATGGAGACTCGAACCAGCGCAAGTCCCGTAGCTCTGCGCCAAGGCTTCCTACCTTAACCGCTCGGCTACGGCGCGGGACACCTTATAGATACATTGTCAATTTATAGGTTAATAAATTATGTGGTATATATTGGGATTAACACAGATGGCAATGACTGGAATCGTGTTTAATTTCGGGTTTCCTCTAAACACCTACTCCTAATGGATGGATTTCACTGATTTTTGGAATACCATGAGAAAATTTCTTCCCCCATGGAGACTCGAACCAGCGCAAGTCCCGTAGCTCTGCGCCAAGGCTTCCTACCTTAACCGCTCGGCTACGGCGCGGGACACCTTATAGATACATTGTCAATTTATAGGTTAATTAAATTATGTGGTATATATTGGGATTAACACAGATGGCAATGACTGGAATCGTGTTTAATTTCGGGTTTCCCTAAACACCTACTCCTAATGGATGGATTTCACTGATTTTTGGAATACCATGAGAAAATTTCTTCCCCCATGGAGACTCGAACCAGCGCAAGTCCCGTAGCTCTGCGCCAAGGCTTCCTACCTTAACCGCTCGGCTACGGCGCGGGACACCTTATAGATACATTGTCAATTTATAGGTTAATTAAATTATGTGGTATATATTGGGATTAACACAGATGGCAATGACTGGAATCGTGTTTAATTTCGGGTTTCCTCTAAACACCTACTCCTAATGGATGGATTTCACTGATTTTTGGAATACCATGAGAAAATTTCTTCCCCCATGGAGACTCGAACCAGCGCAAGTCCCGTAGCTCTGCGCCAAGGCTTCCTACCTTAACCGCTCGGCTACGGCGCGGGACACCTTATAGATACATTGTCAATTTATAGGTTAATTAAATTATGTGGTATATATTGGGATTAACACAGATGGCAATGACTGGAATCGTGTTTAATTTCGGGTTTCCTCTAAACACCTACTCCTAATGGATGGATTTCACTGATTTTTGGAATACCATGAGAAAATTTCTTCCCCCATGGAGACTCGAACCAGCGCAAGTCCCGTAGCTCTGCGCCAAGGCTTCCTACCTTAACCGCTCGGCTACGGCGCGGGACACCTTATAGATACATTGTCAATTTATAGGTTAATTAAATTATGTGGTATATATTGGATTAACACAGATGGCAATGACTGGAATCGTGTTTAATTTCGGGTTCCTCTAAACACCTACTCCTAATGGATGGATTTCACTGATTTTTGGAATACCATGAGAAAATTTCTTCCCCCATGGAGACTCGAACCAGCGCAAGTCCCGTAGCTCTGCGCCAAGGCTTCCTACCTTAACCGCTCGGCTACGGCGCGGGACACCTTATAGATACATTGTCAATTTATAGGTTAATTAAATTATGTGGTATATATTGGGATTAACACAGATGGCAATGACTGGAATCGTGTTTAATTTCGGGTTTCCCCTAAACACCTACTCCTAATGGATGGATTTCACTGATTTTTGGAATACCATGAGAAAATTTCTTCCCCCATGGAGACTCGAACCAGCGCAAGTCCCGTAGCTCTGCGCCAAGGCTTCCTACCTTAACCGCTCGGCTACGGCGCGGGACACCTTATAGATACATTGTCAATTTATAGGTTAATTAAATTATGTGGTATATATTGGGATTAACACAGATGGCAATGACTGGAATCGTGTTTAATTTCGGGTTTCCTCTAAACACCTACTCCTAATGGATGGATTTCAATGATTTTTGGAATACCATGAGAAAATTTCTTCCCCCATGGAGACTCGAACCAGCGCAAGTCCCGTAGCTCTGCGCCAAGGCTTCCTACCTTAACCGCTCGGCTACGGCGCGGGACACCTTATAGATACATTGTCAATTTATAGGTTAATTAAATTATGTGGTATATATTGGGATTAAAACAGATGGCAATGACTGGAATCGTGTTTAATTTCGGGTTTCCTCTAAACACCTACTCCTAATGGATGGATTTCACTGATTTTTGGAATACCATGAGAAAATTTCTTCCCCCATGGAGACTCGAACCAGCGCAAGTCCCGTAGCTCTGCGCCAAGGCTTCCTACCTTAACCGCTCGGCTACGGCGCGGGACACCTTATAGATACATTGTCAATTTATAGGTTAATTAAATTATGTGGTATATATTGGGATTAACACAGATGGCAATGACTGGAATCGTGTTTAATTTCGGGTTTCCTCTAAACACCTACTCCTAATGGATGGATTTCACTGATTTTTGGAATACCATGAGAAAATTTCTTCCCCCATGGAGACTCGATCCAGCGCAAGTCCCGTAGCTCTGCGCCAAGGCTTCCTACCTTAACCGCTCGGCTACGGCGCGGGACACCTTATAGATACATTGTCAATTTATAGGTTAATTAAATTATGTGGTATATATTGGGATTAACACAGATGGCAATGACTGGAATCGTGTTTAATTTCGGGTTTCCTCTAAACACCTACTCCTAATGGATGGATTTCACTGATTTTTGGAATACCATGAGAAAATTTCTTCCCCCATGGAGACTCGAACCAGCGCAAGTCCCGTAGCTCTGCGCCAAGGCTTCCTACCTTAACCGCTCGGCTACGGCGCGGGACACCTTATAGATACATTGTCAATTTATAGGTTAATTAAATTATGTGGTATATATTGGGATTAACACAGATGGCAATGACTGGAATCGTGTTTAATTTCGGGTTTCCTCTAAACACCTACTCCTAATGGATGGATTTCACTGATTTTTGGAATACCATGAGAAAATTTCTTCCCCCATGGAGACTCGAACCAGCGCAAGTCCCGTAGCTCTGCGCCAAGGCTTCCTACCTTAACCGCTCGGCTACGGCGCGGGACACCTTATAGATACATTGTCAATTTATAGGTTAATTAAATTATGTGGTATATATTGGGATTAACACAGATGGCAATGACTGGAATCGTGTTTAATTTCGGGTTTCCTCTAAACACCTACTCCTAATGGATGGATTTCACTGATTTTTGGAATACCATGAGAAAATTTTCTTCCCCCATGGAGACTCGAACCAGCGCAAGTCCCGTAGCTCTGCGCCAAGGCTTCCTACCTTAACCGCTCGGCTACGGCGCGGGACACCTTATAGATACATTGTCAATTTATAGGTTAATTAAATTATGTGGTATATATTGGGATTAACACAGATGGCAATGACTGGAATCGTGTTTAATTTCGGGTTTCCTCTAAACACCTACTCCTAATGGATGGATTTCACTGATTTTTGGAATACCATGAGAAAATTTCTTCCCCCATGGAGACTCGACCCAGCGCAAGACCCGTAGCTCTGCGCCAAGGCTTCCTACCTTAACCGCTCGGCTACGGCGCGGGACACCTTATAGATACATTGTCAATTTATAGGTTAATTAAATTATGTGGTATATATTGGGATTAACACAGATGGCAATGACTGGAATCGTGTTTAATTTCGGGTTTCCTCTAAACACCTACTCCTAATGGATGGATTTCACTGATTTTTGGAATACCATGAGAAAATTTCTTCCCCCATGGAGACTCGAACCAGCGCAAGTCCCGTAGCTCTGCGCCAAGGCTTCCTACCTTAACCGCTCGGCTACGGCGCGGGACACCTTATAGATACATTGTCAATTTATAGGTTAATTAAATTATGTGGTATATATTGGGATTAACACAGATGGCAATGACTGGAATCGTGTTTAATTTCGGGTTTCCTCTAAACACCTACTCCTAATGGATGGATTTCACTGATTTTTGGAGTAAACCTTCCTCAGGTTATTTTAATAAAATATAAAGAATTTAGTTGTGAAACATCGAAAAATGGGACCGCTAGAGCAATTTTTAAATTTTCGTTTCACGTGAACTCCTACACCTAACAGTAGTCTGAATGAAATGGAACTTAATTATTTAATCCGAGTTGGAATTGAAGCCGGCTGCACTGTATGAGTTACAAAGATGTGATTCCTTGACCATGGGATGGTTTACATTTTTCTCTTGTTTTGATGTGTGCTAGGGCTTTTTTGAATTTCGGGACCTTTATCTTAAGAACACTTTGCAAAGACTGTAGCATGAATATCTTGCTGTTAATTAATACAGCTTGCGGTGCATGTGGTACCATCAATCTCTGGTTGTAGACGTAACATCTACATTTATTATTTATAAAATCTACATCACCCAGATTAATGGTTACTGGTCAGTCAGGTGCAATATTACTGTATTCTGCATAATGAAGATAGATTGTAAACACCAGTACACTGGCGTACCTTACAAGCGTTAGTCTGTTTTCATAAGTAATGACATTTGTTAGGACTATTTAACGAATAAAATTAAGCTGTTTACTAAAAATTAATGATTTGAATATAGTTACCGGTGTTTCAAAATATTTATATAGTTAATGTAAACGGCGATGTTTGAAAACAAATTAGAAATGTGAGGTTATGTATATTCACTACAACTCGATCATATTATTTATTGCCAAATAGGATCGCAATATTGTAAGAATGCACTCTAGTGGAGAAATAATGAAACACATCAAACTATTATAATCAACATTATGGGTTAATCATTTATATTTTGAATAAACAACTCAGCAAAATCACTGAATCTGTTTATTATTTGCTGTATTCAATGTATTTGTTGGAGAAAAATAATGCTTTGACCTGTTCAGAACATTAAAAAGGAGGAGCTTTCTTTATCGCAAAAGCAGGTGCTGATAAAGAGAAATCGATAAAGACCGAGGTGAAACACGACTGTCATTGGTTGTAAAACAACATTAATTGAAACGTGATTGGTCATTGACTAGCATTTGTGGCATGAGTTAAATAGTCACAAGTAATGCCACGAGTGATTTTTAATTTATCTAGAGGATTTGGAAATCAAGAGTGGCATTTTTTTAGGACTATTTAAAATTAGTCCGTCGCCGTGGCGTATTCGGTAGAGTCCCTACCTTCCACTCCGGCGATCCGGGTTCGATTCCCGGCGGGGTAGGGGATTTTAAATCTCCAGCTTTGGTCTGGGTGTGTGTCCTGTCTTGTGTTTGTATGTGTGGATAAGATAAAAATATTAACAAAGATAAAACAAAAAAAAAGGGAAGAACAGTGTAAATGAAAGAAAACGACAATTAAAGAAATTAAAAAAAAATCAACTCTATGGAATTTTGTCCGTCACCATGGCGTAGTCGGTAGAGTCCCGGCGGGGTAGGGGATTTTAAATCTCCAGCTTTGGTCTGGATGTGTGTCCTGTCTTGTGTTTGTATGTGTGGATAAGATAAAAAGGTTAACAAAGGTAAAACAAAAAGTAAGAACAGTGTAAACGAAAGAAAAGGAGAAGGAAATAAATAAATAAAAAAATCGAGTGTTACTGGAGGATTAAGGTCCGTCTCACCGTGGTGTAATCTGTAGAGTCCCTACATTCCACTCCGGCGGCCCGGGTTCGATTCCTGGCGGGGTAGGGGATTTTAAATCTCCAGCTTTGGTCTGGGTGTGTGTCCTGTCTTGTGTTTGTATGTGTGAATAAGATAAAAAAGTTAACAAAGATAAGAAAAAAGAAGAACAGTGTAAACGAAAGAAAACGACAATCAAAAAAAGAAAAAAAAATCAACTATATAGGATTTTGTCTGTCGCCGTGGCGTAGTCGGTAGAGTCCCTACCTTCCACTCCGGCGACCCGGGTTCGATTCCTGGCGGGGTAGGGGATTTTAAATCTCCACCCTGGGTCTGGGTGTGTGTGTGTGTCCTGTCCTTGTGTCTATGTGAGGATAAAAGAAAGTTAAAGAAAAACAGGTAAAAAAAAGGAAAAACAGTATAAGCGAAAAAAAACGAATAAAATTAAGCTGTTTACTTACAAATCACTATTTTAATTTAAGTTGAATGCAGGCTTTCACGGCCGGTAATCTTAATGATGAGTGATTCCGGATTTTTTGGCCGTGGTCCATTACTGGTGTTCCTACCAGACGTTTCTCCCTCAGCTGCGGAGAGCATCTTCAGTGGCAAGTACTTCCTCCGACCAGGAAACACAGCTAGTACTCGCCACTGAAGATGACCTCCGCAATTGAGGGAGAAACGTCTGGTAGGAACACCAGTAATGGACCACGGCCACAAAACCAGGAATCACTCAACATTATTATTTAAATATAGTTATTTTAAAATATGTATATATATTTAATGTTAACGGCGATGTTTGAAAATAGAAGAGAAATGTTTTTGTTATGTTTCATTTGTTCATCCACTGCAACTTGATCATACTATTTATTCGAAATAGGATTGCAATATTGTAAGAATGCACCAAGTTGAGAAAAAAAAAGAAACACAACAAACTGTATATTATAACCAACATTATAGGTTATTAATTTTTTTCGGAAACAACTCAGTAAAATCACCATATAAAAACATTATTATTGGACAGACAATTATCAAATGTGTAGGTCGAAGAATCTGTTCGTTATTTGCTATATTCAGCATATTTGTTAGAGAGTCAATCAGTGCAAAATAATGCTCTGACCTGTTCAGAATATTAAAAAAGGATGTGCTTTCTTTATTTTGATAATAAACATTCGATAATTATCATTTGAAACACGACTGTCACTGGTTTTAAAACAAAATTAATTGAAACGCGATTGGTCATTGACTCCCATTTGGGGCATGAGTTGAATATCCTAATCAAGTCTTAGCTTTAGGGTAGAAAGTTACAAGCGTAATGAACATAATTTTAAGAAACAGTTGAAAGTTTCCCATTTTGATTGTAAAATAAAACAAATGAATAATACAATCATGAATATTAATTCATTAACATATATCAAACATGGGTTTTAAAGGATTAATTTTAATTACATTTGATGTATAAATTTTCATTAGGTTGATATTTTTGTTTTTATGGTAAATTATCTTTATTGGATGGCGCTAGCGGTTAGACTCTCTCCTCTCACCACTGGGGACCCGAGATCGAGTCTCGGTCACTCCAAGTAGGTTTCGGGTGAACGAAACTGAGCTTGGGCAGGCTTTTTTTTTCGGGTTTCTCCAGTTTTCCCGTCACAAACTTCATTCCACGGTTTCTTCGTACTCACCATTCATTTTCATTTTCATTTAATTCATTCGCCCTTGTCAGGGCTGGTCGCCGGCACCACTGTAGTTTAAAAACCTCTATAAAATATAGGGCCTTCATCTCGTCTCGTTCCTCGACCCGGCCCCTAGTTGAAGATATTTATTTTTATGTATTTATGTTTGTAGTCCACCGCTGTAGTCTCGGGGTGGCGTGCTGCCTTGTCACGCAGCGGGCCCGGGTTCGAACCCCGGTCGGGACAGTTTTTCTGGGTTAGGTTTTTATCGGGGTTTTTCCTCACCTGTAAGACAAATGTCAGGAAAACTTTAAGGCACAAACAGTCCCCGAAATCATATGGCCATCGCAATCATCATCATTCATATTCATCTTAGGTTAAGCTTAGGATTAGGGACTCTCCTGGCGCACCACTATCATCATCATCACCCATCATATCATCGGGGCAACGCAATCCCGCCTTCCAGGCGCCCTAACCTCAGAAGTGGGTTACAAGTACGCCATGCCAGGAGAGAAACCAGGAATGTCCAAAGATAAACCTGGGGGCATTTGAAAAAAAAATGTCTTTATTGTAGAAATTTGTGTAGTACCATTTCCAGTTTGTTTATATAATTTTTGCAGTCTTGATGATGATCTCAGACAGGGAGAACGAAACGTTGACGAATTCCTGATTAAACATAACTTAGACTGGGATAACGAATTTATAATTACCACACCGCTCGGTATGAACACCAATTTGACCAAGTCATGTTATTTACGTTCTACGCTATAGAGCAAGAGGTTTCGGGTTCAATTCCTGTCTTGGGCATGTGGATTTTTTTAAAAGGAATTATCCCTGCGTGACGGATTTTTTAATACTTCAAGAGCTCCAGTTACTATGTACAAATCCTTCTCTCGTATCTCCATTTGATTTATCTACCAATTTCTATGTGCTATCTTATAAAAGTATCTCTTATAAAACAGCCATTTCCGAGACCTTGGACGATCCAGACTTTGTATAATTATCAGTTTTGGTTCCAAATATTATAGTTTCCGAAAAAAACTGCATTTGTTGGCCATAGTTGTAGTTCAATTCTTTATTTATTATTTATTTATTTAAGCTGGTGGAGTTAAGGCTATAAGTCTTCCTCTTTCACTCAACCAGCGAATAATAAAACCATACAAAAATTACGTATTTATTACAATTTTAAAATAATATTAAAATATAGAATAAACAAATCTTGGAACAAAACTCCCAGTCAAAATAATTGCCTTCTTTTAAAAATCTTATGCGCGTTGTAGATGGTTTTGCAGGTTTAATTTCTAAATGGGCAAACCGACTTAAATGACGAACTATAAGAATGAACTGTAACTATTATTATATTGTGAGAATAACATTAACCATGATTTGGAGATGACTGGAAACATCTCAGGATAGATGTATGTTGAGAGATTATGCCTGTGTGGCCATGATCCTATATGTTTGATAAAGGCAGTAGTTACACTTGTCATATTGGTACCAGATTTTCAGTTATGTATGTCTTAGGGTTTAAGATCAGTGTTACCAGTTTCTGTCACAGAATGTGATGTCACTTGCAAATAAAATAAGTAAAGCTTCCTAGATGAATATTTATAGGCGTAGGCCTACAAAATGCTGAACATAGTTGTTGTGCAGGTAGTATTATCATTGTGTGGAACTTACGATATCAGTTAATTTGTATTTAAATAATGATAGTGATGGGAAGTGAATTAATGCTCTAGTCATAGATATTTTGTAAGGTTCAAAGTATAGATTTGTCCAGTACTATGGTATCAAAAGTAAAGAAGAGTCTTGTAATCTTACTTACTCACTCACTGGAACTATCGAACCCGTAGGTTCATGACCGCGCGGACATAAGCTCTCCAAACATCTCTATCCTGAGCTAATGCTTTCCAATCATTCCCTGTATAATCTACTTCCCTCAAATCATAGTTAATGTTATTTTCCCACCTCATTCTTGGTCTACCAACTGGGCGTTTTCCCTCTGGCTTTCCTACAAGAAGCTTCCATGCAAGTCTTTCATTCCCCATACGTGCCACATGTCCTGCCCATCGCAGTCTACGAGACTTAACTGTTCTTATTATATCTGGCTTCCTATAAAGACCATGTAGTTCACTGTTATGAAGTCTTCTCCATTCACCTGTCTCTTCATCTCTCTTTGGTCCAAAATTTTTCCTAAGTACTTTATTCTCAACTACTTGTAATCTCCTTTCCTCCCTTAAAGTAAGATTCCATGTTTCGCACCCATATAATATAAATGGTAGAATAATAGTTTTATATATTTTCAGTAGAGTCTTGTAATATTGTGCCAAATTGTGCTGAGCCGATAAATTTTGAAAACATGTTGATAAATAACTTGGTAAATTATGAATAGTAAGGTATGTGAATGCAAAGTTCTTCTGTCATGTAGACGTAGCCAAGATGAGGCCTGAAATGAAAGAGACACGTGGTCATAACGACGGCGATTGAATATAACTGGAATGCACACATTATGAGCAGATAGACCAGTTGTCAGATTAATCAGTAATATGTCTGTGTGATAAAGATATAAATGGAACCATTTGACTAGCAACAGAAATTAATTTTTGGAGGCGATCGACAAAAATTTCAAGATGGGATAAAGTCAAAAACAGCACAATAAGGGAAATGATGCAAGTTAAAAAATATATTAGAGAAAATAGAAGAAAAAGTTTCAAATGGTGTGGGCACCTCATAAGAATAGAAGAAGATGGTATACTAAGGAACGTCCTTGATTGGAAAGCTACTGGAAGAAGTAGAAGAGACATACCTAGGGAACGTTGGATAGATGGAGTGAGGAGAAGTATGGAAGCTAGAGATCATCATCATCTTCAAGGTATGGGCCTGTTGTCCCGTTCCGCTCCCCTGTGCACTATATGCTGCAGGTGCAGGTCGTCTTTCCAACGACGTTTTGGCTAGAGATTTGAGAGAATAAGATGCTCGATACAGGAACCTCTGGCGACAAATGACATTGGGTTGAAGGAAAAACACTGTATTGTGAAATATTCTTCATCATCATCATCATCATCATCATCATCATCATCATCAACAACAACAAGGATTAAGCCCAATGGCCTGTTCCGATCTCATTATAGGTCGAATTGGTCCTTCCATCTCTTCAATGGTCTTCCCAACAATCTTATCCCTTTTGGTTTATAATTATACATTCTTCTTGGTATGCGCTGTTCATTCATTCGTAATACGTGCTGAAGATAAGCATTTTGATAGTATTTTATTCTTTCACAGAGATTAAATATATTAAGTTGTGTTCTTATATCTTCGTTTTTCTTTTTATCGGTCCTTTGGTATCCAGCTATTGCTCTCAACATCTTCATTTCTGCAGCCTCTATTTGTTTACTATCTGCCTTTGTTAATGTCCAGGTGTCTTGTGGAATATTTCTAATAAAAACATTTGACCGGGAGGAGCATGACAAATATACTAATTGTACGTTTTTTAGGAAACATTTTGCAGTGGTACATTACCGGGAACATGTTTATGCGACACCGGGTACTGCAGATTCCACGTATTTTAATAAACTGATTTTTAATAACTTGCGTAACAAGTTAAATTTTCTATATCGTAACATTCAACTACATTCAACAAAACCGAGAAAAAAATATTATACTCGAAAATATGGGAACGACGTTTTGGTTATATTTAGTTAGTTTTCTAGGAATTGAAATAAAAAACATGAGAGAACATCGAATGCAATGTTAGTTATGAGTGTAACTGGCGCACTGTTAGTCATTGGACTTGAGTACGATTCGTTTACAAACATTTGAAAAGCCAATCTGGATGCTAAATAAAGAGGACTTGGAATAGATGCGCAGATGAACTCTATGCAAATTGACGTCATGGTTAACACGAGACACCCAAGGAGTTAATTTGCATTTTAGTATGACTCACTGTTTACGTCTCAAGCATTTCCCTTTCCAGTTCAACTGCTATTGATTTCCTCAGATTTCAATTGATAACACTGAGCAACAAAAAAATAAACTTTTTTTTTCTCTCAGATAGAAAAATATGTGATTTTGATAGTATTTGTTCTCCTGAATTCAAATATGATATCGGGTTCTCTACATCACGCAAGGTTTCAGAGAGACAGGTTTTTATAATTTCAAACACTTTAATATTTTCTACATTCGTAACTACACAATATTCGAATATTCGGACTCACCTAGAAAGTAAAAAATGGCGATTTTCTGCTATATTTCGCCTGTGGAGCATCCCTCTTGATGGTCCAATAATAATCGGCCAGCATATTAGGATTCCATTTGCCTTCATATCTCTTTTACATAGCTGAAATCATTTGAGTTAGCTCATTTGATTTTAGTTTACAATGGATAAATGGACGAAAGAACGTTTATTAAAAAATAATTATTTAAATCCATTAATTTAAATTGAAATAAAAAACTGTGGGTGATAGAGAAATTCCGAATACATATTTGAAAATATGATAAAAAACTGCATTAAGTACAACTATTGGTCTCATGAGACAAAAATAATGTTGACCAATGTAATCTGATCTTGCAAATATAGAATTTTTTAAAACAATCATTATACATTTTATTCATAAAAATAACACGCACACTCTATTGACTAACATAAGAATTTGGGACTAGAAGTAGATATAAACAATTGTAATAAAATTCATTGTTTAAAACCGTTGAGGCGCATAGTCATAAAATAAAATAAAGTTAAAATATGTACTTTCTTAAGTCAGTGCCGTCGTCCTCAACTTGTAAATAGATATGTATACTTTTTGTCTGAAAGCCATTCAGAACGTGTATTCCATCATCAGCAGGCATTCCTTCGCAACATTTATTGATGTTCTTGATGCTGGTCTTAATGTAGTTGTAGTCACGGACTTTTATCCATGGATCTCGAGTGTGGAAATTTTCAGGGTCGTAAAAGATCCTTAAGCCTGAATAAAAATACCGCAAGGCAAAATTAACCGAATTGTCCCGTCCTAGTACTAACTTGGTTTCCTAAATGTCACTATGAGGCTAACGCTGACCCTGAGCCACTCAATGTCATCTATCCGAAAACAATTGTAACTAAATTAATATGGATGAATTTTCTCCCTGTAGGGGGAGAACGCCTATGTTTCGTTGAGAGACACAAGGTCTTACAAGAGCAAGAAAAAAATATATAATAGATTATTACCAGCTTAAAGACATTAGGAAATAATTCAAAACAAATTTAGGATAAAGTTTCAAAATATAAAACATACAGTAATCTGACACACGAAGAATTAACGCAAAGGAAAATGATTTAAAGAAGACATTATAGATTGATACCAACTTAAATTTACTAACTAACTAACTAACTCACTGGCACTATCAAACCCGTAGGTTCATGGCCGCCGGACATAAGCTCTCCATACATCCCTCTCTTGAGCTAATGTTTTCCAATCATTCCCTATATAATCTACTTCTATTAAATCATGGATGATTTTATTCTCCCACCTCATTCTTGGTCTGCCAAGTGGGCTTTTTCCTTGTGGTTTCCTTACCAGAAGCCTCCATGCATCTCTTTCATCCGCCATACGTCCTACGTGTCCTGCCCATCGCAGCCTACGATACTTAACTATTTTTATTATATCTGGCTTGCTATACATATCATGTAGCTTACTATTATGTAGTTTTCTCCATTCACCTGTCTGTTAATCTCTCTTTGGTCCAAAAATCTTCTTAAGAACTTTATTCTCAAATACTCGTAATCTCCTTTCCTCCCTTAAAGTAAGAGTCCATGTTTCGCATCCATATAATATAACTGGTAGAATAACAGTTTTATATATTTTCAGTTTAACGTTGTTTGTAAATTGAAGAAGGTAATTCAAAAATCCATTTGAATCCTACGCTATTCGCCATCTGTCATTTTGATCCATTTATTTACACTGGTTACAGACCAGAAACATAATAACTGATAGCGTGGATATTTTCAATGAATGACCGCTTTGTTTATAATTTATATAATATGCGAATATGTCCAATGTGCGGGAACTTTGAAAATGAGATACATATATTAGGAAAATGTGATGATTTAGAATATTAGAGACTTCAGTTATTGCCGGAAAGATTTCTAAATTCAAATCGGGAAAGATTGGCATGCTACGAGTTATTGGTAAATCCAGAAAATTGGATAAACGTAGGTAAATTTCTGGACAAAACGCGGAAAATAAGAACAACACTCATTCATGAATAAATATATGTTATCAAAATGCAATACCATTAATTTTTAATAATTATACATAACTTAATTAGTGTATAATGTTATTGTATTATTATGTAATTGTAATATTATTGTGTTTTCTTTGTGTAATTGTAATGTTATTATTATTTTTTTTTTCTTTATACTATTACCAATTACTACTTTATTGTAACGGATAGTCAACAACGCGTACGGCTTACTGCCCGTGCGACCCATATTTGTAAATAATATTGTAAATATCTTACTTTTTGTCTAATAAAGTCCTACTACTACTACTACTAATTTATATAGGCTATCTCTTTACACGCATTTTCTCTTAATCTGTAACAGAAGTTGCGTAGAGTCATTCAATTTGGTGGTTACTGTACTCTTCTTATACGTAAAGTTTCTGCAAGTTTCTCAAGATTTGTTTACAACTGCTGTGATAAATAGTGCAGCAAGTTTCCTCGTGGCCCTACCTGACGCCTGGCAAATGTGTTCATAATTTCACATTATCAAGAGGAAAGAAAAATAAAGTTGAAGCACTTTCTCCGTGTTCTGATAAATCATAGAACACTGACCAACTAAATAAAGCAGAATTCTACTACATAATTTACTTTTTACTTAATGTTGAGTCGTAATTGTGTACAACGCTTGTAACTATTTTTTTCTCTCTTGTCAGCCCAACTCCTTTCAAAAAACTTGTAATTGAAAATATATAAAACTGTTATTCTCCCAGTTATATTATTTACTTAAAACAGGCTTTCCACTTTACAGCAGTTCGCCCTTAATTCCTTCTTTCCAGAGATTCCTATCTTCCCATTGTCCTTCTTCCATACCCCTCTTCATCATGGCATCATATATTCCCTTATACCATGTTCTTCTACTTCTCTCCCTCCTCCTTCTGCCTGGTACCATCCAATCCAACACCTGTTTAGGCCACTGATCTTCCGACATCCGTTGTACATGTCCATACCACTGTAAAGCTCTCTTTGTTATCCTATCGATAACAGTTTCTTGTGCATCCATTTCTTGTCTGATATATGTATTCCTAATATGTTGTAGCCTGGATAATCTCATACTTCTCCGTAATCCAACCATTTCTGTCGCCAAAATTATTTTCTGCATCCTTTCATTTATTGTCCAGCTTTCTGATCCATATGTAAGCATACTTTCTATTATTGTCTGCATAATCTATTATTTTTTTCTGGTCAAATTTATATTCCATAAAAGCCCATTCAGGGATCTAATCGCCTTCCTTGCACAAATTACTCTGTTAATAATATATTTTTCACAAGTACCAGATTTATTTATTATAGTTCCAAGATATGTAAAATCTTCAACAAGTTTAATTATCATATTATTTATTTGTAGGTCTTCTGAATTTCCTCCGATTACCATATATTCTGTTTTAATATAATTTATCTTCAGTCCCCCTACATCAAATGCATTTACCAAATTTCTAATCATATATTCTATATCTTCTTTATCTAGTCCTAATATAATCTGGTCGTCAGCGAATAATAAATTGTACAGAAAACGGCCATTAATGTTGATTCCTATTCCCCTACATGACTTATTCCATTTCATTAATAGGCCTACATCTTCTAAAAATATCTTGAACAATGTTGGTGACATCTCGCATCCTTGTCTTAATCCTTTTGTTATACGAAGTTCTGAGGATATTCTATTTTCAACCTTAATACTTGCTTTACAATCATACATTATTTTTATAAAATAAGATATTTAGGTATTCCAAACTTCTCCATTGGCACCCAATGCTTGTTGATGGGTACAGAGTCATATGTCTTTTTTAGATCTATAAATGTCATATGAGTTCCTTTTCCTTTAGCCAACATCTTTTTCTGTAATCTGCCTAATCACAATTATCAGTTATATAATATTTACCGAATTTTCCCGTCCTAGTACTATCTTGGTTTCCTGGATGTCAGTATGAGGCGGAACGCTGACCACGTACCACTCAAAATGACATATATACGAAAACAAGTGTAACTAAATTAATATGGTTCAGATTCTTCCCTGTAGGGGGAGAGCGCCTAAATCTGTGTAAAGGGAAAACATAGGCTTGCAATACAATACAAATAATATGGGTGCGAAACATGGGACTCTTACTTTAAGGGAGGAAAGGAGATTACGAGTATTTGAGAATAAAGTTCTTAGGACAATTTTTAGATCAATTAGATACTAACAGTCAAGTGAATGGAGATCACTACATAACAGTGAGCTACGTGGTCTTTATAGAAAGCCAGATATAATAAGAACAGTTAAGTTTCGTAAACTGCGATGAGCATGACATGTGGCACGAATGGGGAATGGAAGAATGACATGGAAAATTCTTGTAGGAAAACCAGAGGAAAAGCGGCCAGTTGGTAAGTCAAGAATGAGGTGGAAGAATAACATTAAACATGATTTGAGGAAAGTAAATTATACAGGGGATGATTGGAAAACATTAGCTCAGGTTATCCAAGGGAGAAGTCCTCCGGGAGGAATTTTAAGCCGAGTGTATCGAGTGTGGATATTCCCAGTCTCGAAAAAGTACCTTTAGCCTGAAAAGCAAAATATATTGTTCTTAAACATTCTAATAAAACCTTAGTTTCCTCCTAGATGTCTCATTGAGTCGGTTCTCTAACCATAAACAATTAATGACGCAACTAAATTCTCAAATTTGTTACAACGGGCTTATGATGAGGAATAATCATATATATTATTTCAGAAGTATTTTAGATAAATTTATTTGTTGAAATTCTCTCAATAACGATTGGTCATAAGAAACTTTACACTAGGGAAACATGTATATTCCTCAGAGGGGCGAAATTGGATACTATAGTAATAATAATAATAATAATAATAATAATAATAATAATAATAATAATAATAATAATATCAAACCATAATTCAGAGCATTTTATCATACGGTGCTGAACTGTGGCAAATTCCTACCAGGGAAATGAAAATAATTTTAAGTACAGAAATGGATGTTTTAAGAAGATCAGCTGGAAAATCTAGAATGGATAGAATACGAAATAAAGAAATAAGGGAAATTATGGGTATACAAGAGAAGCCAGACATCATAGACATTATAGAAAAGAAAATACTACAGTGGTATGGCCATGTCAAAAGAATGCCAGAACAAAGATTGCCTAAAATTGTTATGGAATGGATCCCAATGGAAAAGAGGAAGAGAGGAAGATCGAAGAAAACTTGGATAGAAGGGGTACAAGCAGCTATGAATATCAGAGGATTGGAGGAAGATCAATGAATGGACAGAGAGGAATGGCGTTTGGTTTCCTGGAAGATGGCAGCACCTGCCATGATAACGGATGAATAATAATACTAATAATAATATAATAATAATAATAATAATAATAATTAATAATTTACTTAATAATAATAATATTAGTTTATAAGTTATAATAATGTATAATAATAATAATCATAATCATCATCATCATGGTTACATTCACGAATTTAGGCCATTTGTTGACCTGGTTGACGGTCTCAGAGATTAACACCATTCCAAAAAGTCTTTTGAGTGTATGCCATGGTCTGTCTTCTTCCTGCAAGGTTGATATAGTAAAACATTTATAATAATAATAATAATAGTAATAATAATAATAATAATAATAATAATAATAATAATAATAAAATAATAATAATAATTATTATTATTATTATGTTGTTGTTTTACATGAATTTAATTCTGTTTTTATAATAATACTTTTCGGAACATATCTCATATTCATTAGCAAGAATATATATAGAGTAGAATAAAATATTTGTATATTATTGTACATGCAGTACATATACATAATAACATGGAAATTAGGATTTTCAGTCAAGGTCGTCTGTAGGGTTCAATAACTAACAAAACTAGAGGAGGGCATCTTGTAAGAAAACCAGATGAAAAAAAACGCCCTGCTATGCAATACCAAGATATGAGGTGGGAGAAATATACAATAAACCATGATTTGAAGGAAGTAAATTGTAAAAAGTAAAAAGTAAAGTGATCCCACAACAGGCCCGGAAGCCCTTGGGGTAGTAGGAGGTTAAGGCTCCCACTTTTTCTAGACAATCGGCACTTTGTCAGCCGGGTTGTCAGCCCTACGTGACGGCCGCCTTTACCTCCAGAACAATCGTCTGGTACTCATTTTCGTTAGAGGCTGAGTCGACCCCAGGGCCATAGTGCCGCCAGAGGGTTTGGGTCAGTTTTAAAAATCCTGACCCCAACGGAACTTGAACCCTTGTAGCTCAGTGCCTTAACCACTACGCTACGGCGTGCCCCGAAGTAAATTGTAGAGGTGATAATTGGAAAACAGCTAAGATACGGATGTATGGAGAGCTTATGTCCGCGCGACCATGAAACTACGGGTTCTATAGAGCCAGTGAATTAGTTAGCTAGAAAAAAATTGCACTTGAGTCACGATTATTATTTTGCAAATAAAGAAAATGTAATTGCTGTCGATCATACTTGAGAAATTGTAACAAAAACTTTACTCGAATGGTGAACAAAATCTATATCCCATATCAGGATATGAAGTTAAAAAGCACATACCACATCATGGTGCATTGACCCCACACAAAACATAGAATTCCATTATTACGTCATCTCCGTTTTCGCTTTCTACTACGTCACATCAAAAGCGGACAAAAAATTTATTGGCACATGAGAAGGGGTTGAAGTTGAGAAAAAAAAAAGATATTTATATTCATAAGATTCTCTCCGAGGAAGAAATAACCCCATCCCTTTTGTGTTTGCAACCACCCTACCACCCTCTCTGTAATATTACATATGACTTGTGCTCCCTTGCAAGGGATGAAAAGACAAATTTCACACACGCATAATCATGTTTGTTTCCGTACCAGTAGTTCTGCGCACCGGATTTGGTACCATATGTGTGGGTTTTGCGTACAGTGGCATGTGGGTACAGCTTGTTTTAATTATTCATAAAACCGTGAGATTCATTTGTGTAATTCCTAGAGGGGTTGAAACAACCCCTTCTGCCTCTACAAATCAAGTTCCGGACAGGATATGATATTGGGTTACATCAGGTGCAAAACTTGTCCCAATTTGTATAAATCAATCTACAATAATTTGTTCTTAGGATTATAACATGAGTGGAAATGTTCCATGATTTATGTTATCTTGTTAGTTTAAAATGGGATTAATTATAATGCAAAGTAGAGATTTTTCATCTCACAGGGGAACTGTCAGCCATTCCATGTCAAAATCTTTCTAGAAACTTCTCCCAGAGAAGCATTGTGATGTACCAAGACCGTGTACGAAAAACACTGATCGACAAGGTTTTCTTCACAAGAAATCTGATTAGTAAATATAGTGCATTTTTTCATATTGAATTCAGAAATGTAGTTAAAATTGTTCAATCAGGCACGGTTTTTGTGACAGCTACTTTTTAAAATCTGATTTTAACATTCTACAAACCTCTGGAACCTCCGGAACAAGTAACACATTTTAATTATTTGCGTTGTAATTTTATTATAGACACAAAAAACTGAAATGAGACATCTAGCAGGCAATTAAGGTATTCAACTTTTATAAGATTCATGATGTGTTCCGTTGAGGTTTATTCAAAATTAATATAAAATTATAGAATATTCACCTGAAAGGTCCGTCTCCTCAACTTAATTATCATTTAACTGTAGCGCTTTCGGGACTTGTCCCTTCATTCACGCAGAAGGTAAATCAAGCTATGCAAAACACGTTATCCATGAAGGACATCGCATGTTAAATATTAAAAACACCCTAACAGTAATGCACAGAGAAAATAATCCAGCGAAGATAAACGTACTCGAAGAGATGGAAATCATGAAAGCAGCTCACAACGACAGCCTGATAAACGAAAACGAACCAAATACATGCAACCCCCTCTACCAGATCTTCAGTGAAACACCAGTTTTGAATCCTGCCGATGATGGGACAAGTCCCGAAAGCGCTACAGTTAAATGATAATTAAGTTGAGGAGACGGACCTTTCAGGTGAATATTCTATAATTTTATATTAATTAAGGTATTACTAGAATGTTTGAGATCGGTAAATTTTGATTAGAGACATTTTTATTCAGACTTAAGGATCTTTCACGAGCCTGAAAATCTTCAGACTAGGGGCCCACGGATTGAAGTCCTTCATGGAGAACTTGCTTCTTGGATTTTTCCACCCTAAAGAGTCCATCGACCGCGACCGGAAGATTATTATAATTTGTTGTTAGGAATATTCCACACTACAGTGTTTCTCCTTCAACCCAAAGTGATTTGTCGCTAGAGGTTCCTGCTTAAAGCATCCTCTTCCCTCAAATCTCTAGCTTCCATACTTCTCCTCACTCCATCTATCCAACGTTCTCTAGGACTGCCTCTTCCATTAGCTTTCCAATCAAGGATCTTCTTTGGTATTCTACCTTCTTCAATTCTTATGAGGTGTCCATATAATTTCAAACGTTTTTCTTCTGTTTTTCCTAATATTTTTTTTTTCAACTTGCATGATTTCCCTTATTGTGTTGTTTCTGACTTTATCTCTTCTTGAAATTCTTGTCAATCTCCTGCAAAAATTCATTTACACTCCTAACAGTTTATTGACTTGTTGTCTACTATCAGGTTTCGGACCCTTATAATAAAATGCACGTACAGATGGGAGAAACATAGAGACAGCGGAGATGAGATTTTTAACGCCAACGGCAGGCTATACTCTTATGGACCAGTAAAGAAGTACAGAGATAAGAGATCAATTAAATATTTTTAAATTCACGCATAAAATTGACAAACAAAAACAAAATTGGTAGGAACACATACTTAGAATGCCAGATGATAGACCTCCTAAAATGATTTTAAACTACAGACCAACAGGATCTAGAAGTCAAGGAAGACCATTTGCTGATGAAAAGACCAAATCTCTTGAAGTCGGAACAGGCCAAAGGGCCTAAACCTTGATGTTGATGATGATAATAAAATACTTTGTAACAGAACTTCAAATATAGTTTTCTTCGTTCTATATATTATATTTCTATTCCAAAGCACTGAGTTCAACACACCAATGGTTCTTCTTCCATGAGCTATTCTTCTTACAATTTCTGTAGTTGAATTTTCATTTGTATCTAAAATGGATCCTAAATATTTAATAGTTTTAACATTATTTGGATATTAATAATATATTTTAATTAATTGATTAACTAATTAAACTATTTACTAATTAATTTTGACAATTCAAGAATATTATTAATTTGTCTAATAACATTGAGCAAGAAAAATATTTTTTTTTGTTTCAGAAAGAAAAAATATGTGATTCTGATAGTATTTTGTCTCCTGAATTCAAATATGATATCGGTTTTTCTCCATCACGCAAGGTTTTCGAGAGACAGGAATTTATAATTTCAAACACTTTAATATTTTCTACATTCGTAACTACATAATATTCGAACATTCGGACTCACCTAGAAAGTAAGACATGACGATTTTCTACTATATTTCGCCTGTGGAGCATACCTCTTGATGGTCCAACAATAATCGGCCAGCATATTAGGATTCCATTTGCCTTGATATCTCTTTTCTATAGCTGAAACCATTTGAGTTAGCTCATTTGGTTTTATTTTACAATGGACAAATTGACGAAAAAACGTTTATTAAAAATAATTATTTAAACGCATTAATTGAAATTAAAAAAAACTGTGGGTGATGGAAAATTCCGAATACATATTTGAAAACACTGACTGACTGACTGACTGACTGACTGACTGACTGACTGACTGATTGTTGACGGTGACTTGCACCGTCCAGTGTGCTGCATACTGTTTCCCAAGGGGATAAACTTGGCAGCAAATTCCTTAGTGGCTATCAGGTAGTGGTTGTGGATTATATAACCTCAGCCTTAGGTGACAATGTATTTTACCTAACAGGTCTACGATAGAATAATAGTGGAAACCACTGCACTTGAAAAAAGGGCATCATAAACTACGCCGCCGGCAAGCAGAGAGTCCGAAAGCCGGACAACGTAGAGTGAGCCACACTTTTTAAAAGCGAGTGGTCTCGCACCATTATGTAGATGGTCTCTCCTTTAGTGGTTAATCTGCAAAACACAGGTTAACCAGTCGGCTCATGAAGAGAAAACGCTCCATAGGACTAGACAGTTCAGCCAATAAAGGCTGAACATCCCGGAGAATTTCCTCCCCACGTGAACTTAGGTTACTTATTGGCAATTGCTGGCCCTTTGCTTTAGCAGTGCTGCTCTCTTTAGTTGTTCCGGAGGCAGTGCCAGTCTGTAAAGCTTGGGTGAAGGAAACTCTTGGATCAACCTTCACAGATGTGAAGGTCTTTCTTTGAGTTGTATTTACAATTGGATGTTTGAAAACACGATAAAAAACTGCATTAAGTACAACTATTGGTACTCATGAGACAAAAATCATGTTGACCAGCGTAATACAGGAAAGAGCGTAACATTGAAATCAGCTTATTTCTTCTAAAAGCTTTGATTTTTTACAGACATGAAAACATATGAGAAAGAGAAAATAATGGGATGAGATATGAAGATAATTCTGAGTGGAGAAATGGACGAAAAAACATTTATTAAAAATAATTATTTAAATGCATTAATTGAAATTGAAATAAAAAAAAACTGTGGGTGATGGAGAAATGCCGAATACGTATTTTAAAACACGATAAAACACTGCATTAAGTACAACTATTGGTACTCATAAGACAAAAATCATGTTGACCAGCGTAATACAGGAAGGAGCGTAAAATTGAAATCAGCGTATTGCTTCTAAAATTTTTGATTTTTTTAGAGACATGAAAACATATGAGAAAGAGAAACTAATTGGATGGGATATAAAGGTAATTCTGAGTGCAGAAATGGACGAAAAAATATTTATTAAAAATAATGATTTAAATCCATTAATTGAAATTGAAATAAAACAAACTGTGGGTGATGGAGAAATGCCGAATACACATTTTAAAACACGATAAAACACTGCATTAAGTACAACTATTGGTACTCATGAGACAAAAATCATGTTGACCTGTGTAATACAGAAAGGAATGTAAAATTGAAATCAGCTATTGCTTCTAAAAGCTTTGATTCTTTTTACAGACATGAAAACATATGAGAAAGTGAAAATAATGGGATGGGATATGAAGATAATTCTGAGTTATTATATTAAGTAGGAGGGAGGAAGTAGAGGTACAGTGTGAGGTAGAACTGGAGGTAGAATGGAGAGAGAGAACCAACATGAAATAAACTATACATAAATCAGGAGACATTTTCTCCACAGCGTTTCCCCGTGTCCCATTTTAATACATTTATGTTAACGTTTATTACACTCATTTCTTTAAACTGGGGCGTCCATTAATTATATCTTTTACGCTTTCACTTCCATATTTCACTGTAATTGTCGTCAGCTAAGCTAAGAAGAAACATTAAATTTGTTTTGTGTTTTAAGACCCAGAACAAAAGTTCATTTTGAATACGACGAACAGGAACTTCTCTTGTTGGCTACATTCATTACATTTACATGCACTGTCTCTCCTGTACCGTACGTACTGACAGAGAAATGTGGTGGGAGAGGATCCATGATCTCATTTCAAACAACATGGTATCATTCTAATTCATTTCCGTGCACACACATCACAATATGAGGAGATTTCGTCGAAATATCCTTGTCGTTATGATTTTATGTATGATTATCTATTACGGAATATAGATTGTAATGTCTACAGGGTGTCTGGAAATAGTAATAATAATAATAATAATAATAATAATAATAATAATAATGAATGACAAATGATGATATGAGTAAAATAAATGATATGATAATAAATGCTGCTCCTCCTCCTTCTCCCTGCTTCCTCTCATGCTCATCCTCATCATGCTGATCCTCCTCAAGCTACTGCTCCTCCTGCTCCTCCTCATACCTGCTCCCCTGCTGCTCATGCTGCTCCTCCTCCTCCGCTCCTCCTACCTCCTGCTGCGCTCTCACTCCTCCTGCCTGCTCATCTCCTCCTATCTGCTGCTCCTCCTCCTGCTGCTCCTCATGCTACTGCATGCTGCTCCTCCTGCTCCTCCTCCTCCTCCTCCTATCCCCTCCTCCTCCACCCTCCTCCTCCTGCTGCTGCTGCTCCTGCTGCCCCTGCTGCCCCTGCTGCTACTGCTCCTACTGCCTCCCTCCTCCTGGCTCCTCCTCCTCCTGCTCCTCCTCCGCCTGTGCTCCTGCCTGCTTCCGATCCTGCTCCCCTCCCTCCTGCGCCTGCTACTGCTGCTCCTCCTCCTGCTCCGGCTGCTCCTCCTCCTCCTCCTCATCTCCTCCTCCTCCTGCTGCTCCTCTCCTCCTGCTTCTCCTCCTCCTCCTGCTCCTCCTCCTCTCCCTCCTGCCTACTCCTGCTGCTCCCCCTTCTCCGCTCCTCCTGCCTGGCTCCTCTCCTCCTCCTCCTGCGCTTCTGCTGCTGCTGCTGCTGCTGCTGCACCTGCTGCCCCTGCTGCTCCTGCCTCCTCCTCCTGCCCCTGCCCTCCTCCTGCTCCTCACCCTCCTCCCTCCCCCTCCTCCTCCTCCTCCTCCTCCTCCTCCTCCTCCGGCTCCTCCTGCTGCTCCTCCGCTGCTCCTCCTCCGGCTCATGCTCCTCCTCCTCTGCTGCTCCTGCTGCTCCTCCTCCTCCTCCTCCTCCTGCTCCTCCTCTTCCTCCTGCTGCTCCTCCTCCTCCTCTGCTCCCTCCTCCTCCTGCTGCCCCTCCTCCTCCTCCTGATGACTCCCTCCTCCCTCCTGCTGCCTCCGCCCAGCTCCTGCTGCTGCTCCTCCTGCTCCTGCTCCTCCTGCTCCTCCTCCTCCTCCTGCTCCTCCTCCTCCTCCTCCTCTCTCCTCCTCCTCCTCCCCTCCTCCTCCTCTCCTCCTCTCCTCGCCGCCCCAGCCAGCACAGCAGCAATCCTAATAATAATCGAGATAATAATAATAATAATAATAATAATAATAACAATAATAATAATAATAATACTAAAATAATAATAAATGGATTTCTTTTACATGGAAGGGTTAAGGCCTTAAGTGCTTACCTATCTCTCAACCAGGTTAACTAACTAACTCACTGGCACTATAGAACCCGTAGGTTCATGACTGCTCGAACATAAGCTTTCCAAACAACTCTATCCGTTTTCCATTCATCCTCTGTATAATTTATATAATTTACCTGCCTCATGGTATGTACCATATAATAATTTTGTTTATAATAATTTAGATCTAAGAGTAATTTTTTATATTTTTTTCTAACCTGGTAAAGTGGTAGATAAGGCCTTTAGACCTTAAATCTGCCAGGTAAAATAAAGCTATTATATATATGATTCGCCTGGTGGTGTAATGGATATCACACTGAGGTAAAGACTCAGAGATCCGGGTTCGAATCCCGTCCAGGCATTTATTTTTCTTATCATGCTATATATATATATATATATATATATATATATATATATATTATACATTTGCTAATACCCGTCGTGTTTTTCTACGCCTAAATAAATGAAATATTAAAGGTGAATTAAATTGTATGGTATATGCTGAGACGAACCAAACATGGCATTTGCTTGTCAGTTTCAATTTTAGATTTCGGGTAAACCTCCACTTCTAATTGTCAAATTTGCTCAATTTTTGGATAATACCTACCTCGGCTTGTTTTAATAGGATATACTGAGTTTTGTTGTGAAAGATCGAAAATTGTGATTGTTAAAGCGATTTTTAAATTTTCACTTCAGGTGAACTCCTACACCTAATGGTTTTAGAGGGTCCAATTGTGAATCTAAACCATCCAGGGACCCAATCAGACACACACACACAAAAGAAACAAAATCGATCCAGTCGTTTAGGAGGAGTGGAGTGACAAATACACGTAGAGATATATAAATTTTGGTTAAAGTCATTTTTAATGTCCACTAGGTAGGATCGGTGAAGATAAAAATTTTGAGAATCTTTGAGACGACCAACCTCAATAGTGTCATTCCTTCGAAATTCCTAATAAGAGAAAATCATCATCATCATCATCATCAACAACAAGGATTAAGCCCAATGGCCTGTTCCGATCTCATTATAGGTCGAATTGGTCCTTCCATCTCTTCAATGGTCTTCCCAACAATCTTCTCCCTTTTGGTTTATAATTATACATTCTTCTTGGTATGCGCTGTTCATTCATTCGTAATACGTGCTGGAGGTAAGCATTTTGATAATATTTTATTCTTTCACAGAGATTAAATATATTAAGTTCTGTTCTCATATCTTCGTTTTTATTTTTATCGGTCCTTTGGTATCCTGCTATTGCTCTCAACATCGTCATTTCTGCAGCCTCTATTTGTTTACTATCTGCCTTTGTTAATGTCCAGGTTTCACATCCATAGATAAGAGATGGAACTGCCAATACTTTGTAAAACTTCAAAATAGTTTATTTTCTAGTTTTATTCAATAAAGTACGTATAATTGTGCCACATAGATAATCGAATCGTTGTATTTTAGAGTGTTTATTTAAATTTCTGTCATTACCTAAATAACATCCCAAATAATTAAAATTCTGAATTTGGTCTATAATTACATTGTTTATCATTAAATCAATTAGATAAATGTATGGAAGAGAATTTACAAACAGTGGTTATGGTGTAAGACCAGTGTAATATTTGCTTCAGGAAGGAAAGGAGAGAATTGATGTGAATGATGCATGTTGTTTTGAAGGTGTGTGTACTTAGCACTCCCAAGGCGCTCGTATGGAAAATGCTGGACGACCAAAGTTTTCTTAAGACCAAACTTGGTAAAACGGTGCTCCATGACGCCTCGAGATGTAGACAACCCTTTGTACTCCGGGACTTGGGCTGTATATCTTCCAGGCGCAGCTGCTCCTAAATTTTCTCTTATTATTCTTGCCTAAGTGTCAAATTTCGATCCTAATGTTAAAACTTAAATTCAGTTTTTTTTTCCTATCCTGAGAGTGACATAAAACAACTCAGTGACGTGTTATTCAATACTTTCACATTTGAAGATACATATCCGGATTTCAATTACTGTTTCATTCTGTCTCATTTAAGTTCTTTGCGATTAAAAAAATAAAAAAATAAAATTGGAAAATGGAATATTGTAACTAACTCTAATTCACTGGCACTATCAAATCCGTGGGTTCATGGTCGTGCGGAGACAAGCTCTCCATACATCCATATTCTGAGCTAGTTAAAAGTCTCTAAACATTAACATTTTGTAACAACATGGATGCAAAATAAGGACTCTTATTTTAGATTAGATTAGATTTATTTAGCCTGGTGGATTAAGGCCATATGGCCTTCTCTTCCGCTCACCAGGACAAACATATATTACATCAGAATATAACAATCTTAATTAACTCTAATATTAAATACTAAATAAAAATTTGATCAAAAAGATAATATCTATTATATTACGATCTATAATGCAACCAGTTAATGTTAGTTAAAATTAAGACTAAAACTAATAATAAAGTGTATACAAGCAAGACATATTAAATTGTCCCTGTCTAATGCATATAAAAACAAAGAAAAATAATGAGATATAGAAAACTAATTTTACGTTTATACAACATTTAAAACAAAACAAAAGAAAATATTTGTTAATCTTAATATTATTTTCATAGATAATTAAGGGAGGAGAAACGATTACGAGTATTTGAGAACAAAGTTCTTAGGAAAATTTTGGGAACAATGAGAGATGAACAGACAGGTGAATGGAGAAGACTATATAACGGTGACCTACACGATATTTATAGGGAACCAGATATAATAATAACAGTCAAGTCTCATACAGTAGGACATGTGACATGATGGGGAATGAAAGAGAGGCATGGCAGTTTCTTCTAGGAAAACCAGAACGAAAATGATCACTTGGTTGATCAAAATGAGGTGAGAAATTAAAATTAACCATGATTTGATGAAAATAGATTATATAGAAGATGATTGGAAAACATTAGCATAGGATAGGGATGTATGGAGAGCTTATGTCCACGCGGCCATGAACATATGGTTTCGATAGTGCCAGTGAGTTAGTAATTATTAATGTAGGGATTTAAGGAAATTGTGTTTATTCAACTTTTATAAGATTCACGAAGTGTTCCGTTGAGGTATTATTCAAAATTAAAATATAAAATTATGGAATATTCTCCTGAAAGGTCCGTCTCCTCGATTTAATTAGTTATATTATTGTAGCGCTTTCTGGACTTTTCCCATCATCGGCAGGATTCAAAACTGGTGTTTCACTGAAGATCTGGTAGAGGGGGTTACATGTATTGGGTTCGTTTTCGTTTATCAGATAGTCGTTGTTGTGAGCTGCTTTCATGATTTCCATCTCTTCGAGTACGTTTATCTTCGCTGGATTATTTTCTGCATAGAGAAAATAAACGTACTCGAAGAGATGGAAATCATGAAAACAGCTCACAACAACGACAATCTGATAAACGAAAACGAACCCAATACATGTAACCCCCTCTACCAGATCTTCAGTGAAACACCAGTTTTGAATCCTGCCGATGATGGGACAAGTCCCGAAAGCGCTACAGTTAAATAACTAATTAAGTTGAGGAGACGGACCTTTCAGGTGAATATTCCATAATTTTATACTTTAATTTTGTATTTATTTAATGAAAAAAAACGCTCTAGTCATATTATAAAGTCATACATAGACCCACTTTCAAATAAAATATGTATACACTTTAAAAAGTTGAACATTAATGTGGCATTTAAAACTAATAAAACTCTACAAAATATAATAAAAAATAATAAGACCAAAACAAAAAAAGAAAAATTATCAGGTGTATATAAATTGAAGTGTGGCACATGTGACAATGTCTATATAGGACAAACTGGTAGACCTTTTATCTCTCGGATAAAGGAACACATGAGAGCATATAACAGAAATTTAGAAAATTCAAAATATCCTAACCACCTATTCCAATTTAATCATTGTTTCGATCCAAATGTTGAACTTTTACATATTTGTGATGAGGGTAAGAAGTTAGATCTTTTGGAGGCTGTAGAAAGTAATAAATTTAAAAGTAGTAAAAAACTGTTAAATTCTCAACTTGATTTGAATGAATCCCCTTTGTAAAATTTAAAAATTTAGATAAAATTGTTGTATTGTTGCTTAGATCAGTTGGAACAAAATTCATAATTTGTTAACATGTCTGAAGAAGGTACAGTGTACCGAAACAGCTGTCACTGAATTATATAATAAATATGGAAATCAAATAAAACTACGTTTTATTTTTATTTAATTAATAATGTTATAAATTATTTAATGTTTAAACAATTGGAACTAGATTCAAATAACCAACACGAGTTCACCTGCAGTTTCTTTCTGGTGGAGTTTAGTTACCCGCGCTCAGCGCTGTCAAAACAGTTTGGTAACTCCAAGAAAAGTTTTGCTTCTACAAAGTTTCCCTTGTGTGGGACTGCGCCATTTTCCTCTCTGGCACTTGTTTGATTGGCCTTTCTTTTGTCTGCAGCTTTCTTAACTTGTGTATTAATATTGGAATTATGTACATATCTATGATCCATGTGAGTACATACGTCAATTATAATCCGTCACACATGCACTCTAAAAAATTCAGGACATTTTCCATGAAATTGATTGTGTATAAAAATATCTAAAATCCAACACAACAACAACAACAACAAAAACAATAATAATAATAATAATAATAATAATAATAATAATAATAATAATAATAATAATAATAATAAATGAAATAAATAATAATAATAGTGTGTATGTGGTAAAGTAGTCCCACTACAGGACTCAGGAGGCCCTTGGGGTAGTAAGAGGTTAAGGCTCGCACTTTTTCTAAACAATCGGCACTTGATGTCAGCCGGGTTGTCAGCCCTGCGTGACGGCCGCCTTTACACCCAGAACAAGCGTCTGATACTCATTTCCGTTAGAGGCTGAATCGACCCCAGGGTCATCGGGATTCGAACCCTCGACCTTCCGGCTTGTAGCGTAATGTCTTAACCACTATGCTACGGCGTGGCCCCAATAATAATAATAATAATAATAATAATAATAATAATAATAATAATAATAATAAACGATAATAATAATAGTAATAGTAATAATAATAATAATAATAATAATAATAATAAACGATAATAATACGAGTAATAGTAATAATAATAATAAATAATAATAATAATTAATATAAACGATAATAATAATAGTAATAGTAATAATAATAATAAATAATAATAATAATATTAGTAATAATAATAATAATAATAATAAAATAATAATAATATAAAAATAATAGCAATAATAGTAGTAATAGTGATATCAATAGTAATAATAATAATAGTAATAATAATAATAATAATAGTAATAATATAATAATAATAATAATAAACGATAATAATACGAGTAATAGTAATAATAATAATAATATAATAATAATAATAAACGATAATAATACGAGTAATAGTAATAATAATAATAATAATATAATAATAATAAGAATAATAATAATAATAATAATAATAAACGATAATAATAATAGTAATAGTAATAATAATAATAAATAAATAATATATAAATATTAGTAATAATAATAATAATAATAATAATAATAATAAAAATAATAGCAATAATAGTAGTAATAGTGATATCAGTCAGTAATAATAATAATAGTAATAATAATAATAATAATAATAATAATAGTAATAATAATAATAATAATAATAATGATAAAAACGGTAATAATAGTAGCAATAGTATTAGCAATAGTAATAGTAATGATATAATAGTTAATGTTATCATTTAACTATTATTTGAGGGAAGTAGATTATACAGGGGTGATTGGAAAACATTGGCTCAGGATAGGGATATATGGAGAGCTTATGTCCGCGCGGCCATGAACCTACGGGTTCGATAGTGCCAGTGAGTTAGTTAGTTAATAGTAATGATAATAATAATAATAATAATAATAATAATAATAATAATAATAATAATAAAAGTAACAGTAATTCCTTCGGAATTCGTTAATAATGCAATTTAATGCCAATATTTAACAATATTTATCTTGGTTAAAGTGAAAGTTGGAGGTCAACTTGTATTCGCCGTGACTATACACAAGAATATTACAGAAGAAGGATGGAAAATAGAGTTTTCACAAGTCTTGAAGATCAAAGAAAAGAGCAAAATAATGTTGGAAATAAGATGGTATCGAGGGAAATAAAGAAGGAAGCAGAGGGAGAGCGGATTACAAGTGATATATAAGCAACAGGAAATAGCCTTAGCTAAAAAGGATCCAAAATAAAATTATTGCAAGAATTTGAGTTGTACACGTGTCAAACGTTTCAATTCCTAAATTTACAACTCACGAAGTGAGGAGTGAATTTATCTAGAAGATTTGGATATCAAGAGTGGCATTTGTTAGGACTATTTAACGAATAAAATTAAGCTGTTTACTCAAAATCATTATTTAAATATAATTATTTTTAATATTTAATAATTAATATATTTAATGAAAACGGCGATGTTTTGAAAACAAATGAGAAACGATTGGTACGCTTCATTTGCTTCCTTTGTTTATCACTGCAACCAGATCATAATATTATTTATTGCCAAAGGATCGCAATGTTGTAAGAATGCACCCGAGTGGAGAAATTTATAACCAACGTTATAGGTATTAATTAAATTGATGTCGTATGATGTAAATATGTCAATTATATTTTTCTGCAACGTAATTTTCTGGAAAATAATTCGTTTAAGAAAATGCAAAAGAGTGGTTTCATATTTTTGTGGTATAATCAATTGTTACAATTTTTTTATATTATCTATCGCATGCGCTATGTGCTGACATTCATGCACTATAATTTATATACAATCTAGTAGCCGTATTTTTTGGAGGGTCAGTCACTACAAAATAATGCTATGACCTATTCAAAATGTTAAAAATGAGGTGCTTTCTTTATTATGATAAACTTTAGGTGGTAAATTTTAGGCGAAACACGACTGTGATTGGTTGTAAATAAAAAAAATCATTGAAAATTGGTCATCGACTCCCATTTGGGGCATGAGTTAAATAGTCTAAGGCAGTTATTAATATGATGGCCATATGATGTTAGTGGGCCGTTTGGGCCTTAAAGTTTCCTGGCATTTGTCTTACAGGGGAGGAAAAGCCCCGAAAAAACCTTAACCAGAAAACTTGTTTCGACCAATGCTCGAACTCTGGCCCGCTGCGTCACAAGGGCAACAAAGCTACCTCGAGATCACATGATCTAGTATAAAATATTGAAAAACGAAACACTGTTAACATGCAGAACATCTTCAGAGAGGAAATTTACAAAATCCCTCTCTACGAGTACATTGAATTTCTAAGGTACAACTTTTAATGAAAATAATGCTAACTTTCCCATTAACATAATGTTTCAGCTCCAAGCAGTTTCATTAATGGATCATTGTATAACATATTATATTCACAGATTTTCCAACAGCTTCTAGTGTTCAGAGCAAAGTATTATAAAAACATACATCACGGCCTAAAGAAACATCCGGCCTACCTGCATAGTTGAAGGTCAAATGTCACACATTAAATATTATTTTTTTAATATTTCAGAATCTACCTTACTTTCTTCACGCTTACTTAAACAACACAATAAACAATAACATTGAAGAAAATAACATTTTCAACAGCAAAGGAGTTTATAAACTGACATGTAAGGACTGCAACAAATTTTATATAGGAAGGACAAACAGGAGTTTTAACATCAGATTCAAAGAACATTTTCGAGACTTCATTCACGCAGAAGGGAAATCAAGCTATGCAAAACACGTTATCCACGAAGGACATCGCATGTTAAATATTGAAAACACCCTAACAGTAATGCACAGAGAAAATAATCCAGCGAAGATAAACGTACTCGAAGAGATGGAAATCATGAAAGCAGCTCACAACGACAGCCTGATAAACGAAAACGAACCCAATACATGCAACCCCCTCTACCAGATCTTCAGTGAAACACCAGTTTTGAATCCTGCCGATGATGGGACAAGTCCCGAAAGCTATACAGTTAAATGATAATTAAGTTGAGGAGACGGACCTTTCAGGCGAATATTCTATAATTTTATATTAATTTTGAATAAATCTCAACGGAACACATCATGAATCTTATAAAAGTTACTTACTTACTTACTTACAAGAATATTCCATGCCGCGATGATGATCTTGCAGAAGATTTCCGGGCTGTTGGCCGTGGTCTTGAGGCTTGTAGTTCCCCAACGTTTCGCCAGAGACTGCGTCCGGCATCCTCAAGGGTTGTCTTGAGACCCTTGAGGATGCCGGACGCAGTCTCTGGCGAAACGTTGGGGAACTACAGGCCTCAAGACCACGGCCAACAGCCCGGAAGTCTTCTGCAAGATCATCATAGTAACTCCGGCCGTGAAAGCCTAAGTCAATATATTCCATGCCAATTCGTTCCATCGCAGTCTACGTGACTCAACTCTTCCTATTATATCTGGTTTCGTATAAGATCAAGTAGCTCACTGATGTGTGGTCTTCTCCATTCGCCTGTCCGTTCATCTCTCTTTGCTACAAACACTTTTTCCAAAAAACCCATTCTCAAATATCCGTAATCTTTTCTCCTCCTCTTAAAGTAAAAGTCAATGCTTCGTATCCATAATATAACTGGGAGAATAAAAGTTTTATATATTTTTCAGATTACTTACTTACTTACTGGCATTATCGAATCCGTTGGTTCATGGCCGAGCGGACATAATCTCTCCATAAATCCCTAATGCTTTCCAATCATTCCCTGTATAATCTACTTCCCTCAAATCATAGTTAATGTTATTCTCCCACCCCATTCTTGGTCTACCAACTGGGCATTTTTTCCCTCTGGCTTTCCAACAAGAAGCTTCCACTTTTCTTCACACTACTGGAACAAATATAACTAAATAGCTAACTCACTGGCACTATTGAATCTGTAGGTTCCTGTCCGCGCGGAGATAAGCTCTCCATACATCCCAATTCTGTTGCAAATTTTTCTAATCATTCCCTGTATAATCTATCTATCTATAATCGCAGCTCAATATTTGATCTGTAACCTCTTCTTTGTTAGGAGTTACTAGACAAAGTTGATTTAGTTACGTTATTAGCCCATAGATGTCATGAATAGCATGCGGTTAACATACCGACTAAATGAGACATCTAGTAGGCAACTAAGATATTACTAGGATGTTGAGGTCGATAAATTTTGCTTACAGGTCCTTTTATTCTGGCTTAAGGATCTTTTACGGGCCTGAAAATTTTCAGCCTCGGGACCCACGGTTTAAACTACGTCCCGGATGACTTACTCCTTGGATTTTTCAATCCTAAAAAGCTCCATCAACCACGGCCGGGTTTAAAACAGCGACCCTCGGGACCAGAGGCAAGGGTCAAAACCACTATTCCAGCGTGGCCGACTGTATAATCTACTTTCTTCAAATCACGGTTAATGCTATTCGACCACCTCATTCTTGGCCTACCTACTGGACGACGGCCCTCTGGTTTTCCTACAAGAGTTTCCATGTCCCTCTTTCATTCTCTATTCGTGCCACATGTCCTGCCCATCGAAGTCTACGAGTAAGTAGACGATACATAATGTTCTTATTATGTCTGTTTTCCTATAAGGAACATGTATCTAACTGCTATGAAGACTTCTCTATTCACCTGTCTGTTCACTCCCTTTGATCCAAACATTTTCCTGAGAACTTTATTATCAAATACACGTAATCATACTTACTTACTTACTTACTCACTGGCACTATCGAACCCGTAGGTTCATGGCCGCACGGACATAAGCTCTCCATATATCCCTATCCTGAGCTAATGCTTTCCAATCATTCCCTGTATAATCTACTTCCCTCAAATCATAGTTAATGTTGTTCTCCCACCTCATTCTTGGTCTACCAACTGGGCGTTTTCCTTCTGGCTTTCCTACAAGAAGTTTCCATGCACGTCTTTCATTCCCCATACGCGCAACATGTCCTGCCCATCGCAGTCTACGGGACTTAACTGTTCTTATTATATCTGGCTTCCTATAAAGACCATGTAGTTCATTGTTATGTAGTCTTCTCCATTCACCTGTCTGTTCATCTCTCTTTGGTCCAAAAATTTTCCTAAGAACTTTATTCTCAAATACTCGTAATCTCCTTTCCTCCCTTAAAGTAAGAGTCCATGTTTCGCACCCATATAATATAACTGGTAGAATAATAGTTTTATATATTTTCAGCTTAACGTTTTTTGAAAGGAGTTGGGACATCAAAAGTCTCTGCAATGCATAATAGCATGCATTTCCAGAATTGAGCCTATGTTTAATTTCTTTGTGCATCTCATTCCTATTTGTGATTATTGTTCCTAGGTATTTGAATTCAGCCAATTCCTCAAAATTTCCCTCATTTGTTATTAGCTGTCCATTTCCATTATATAATGTATTTCTACGTGTGACCATATATTTAGTTTTACTGATATTTACTTCCAGTCCTAATTTCTTAGTGTTACTCAATAGTGTGTGCGTGTTGGCCTTTAGTATCTCCTCGCTATCGGCCAGTAGTACTACATCATCAGCATAAACTAACAGCTTATTAATACCATTCAGTTGTAAGCCTTCCTCATTCTCTAAAGATTTAATGGCATTGCTCTAGTACAAAATTAAATAGTAGAGGAGATAGTGCATCTCCTTGCTTCAACCCATTCTGGATTTCAAAAGTGTCTGAAAACTGTTTGCCTACACGCACTCTACTCGTTGAGCCATTTAGACACATTCGTATAAGTCTAACTTTTTAGGAATTCCGAACTCCAGCAGGATACTATATAACTTCTCCCTCTTAATTGAATCATATGCTTTTTTGAAGTCTACATATAGTTGATGTACAGTACCATTATATTCCCATTTCTTTTCTAAAATCTGTCTTATACTAAAAATCTGATCTGTTGTAGACCTGTTTTTCTTCTAAATGCACATTGATGATCTCCTAGAATGTCATCAATATAGGGAGTAAGTCTGCTTACTAATATATTTGTTAGAATTTTGTACGAAGTTGAAAGTAATGAGATGCCCCTATAGTTTGTTGCAATCAGTTTTATCTCCTTTCTTATAAATTGGTACGATAATTGATTCCTTCCATTCATCTGGAAGAGCTTCTTTTTCCCAAATCATACTAAGCAACCAGCGTATCTTGTCCATCAATTTTTCTCCCCCCGATTTTATCAGTTCTGCTGGGATCTCATCTGAACCTGATGCTTTATACATCTTCAATTTTTCAATTGCCATTTCAACCTCTAATGCACTTGGCTCTGCGACTAGCATTTCTGCTGTCTGTAACTTATCCTCCTCAATGTCCTGTTCTGTATGTACATTTAATAGCTGATTAAAATAACTTTTCCATCTATTTAATATACTCTTGGAATCTGCAATCATATCCCCATTTTCATTCCGAATTATGTTTGTTCTAGCCTGAAACCCTTTCTTCTCTATACTAATTCCCTGATATAATTCTCTAATGTTCCTATTTTTTGCATTCATTTCAAGGTCATTAATCTTCTCTCTCAAATATTCCCTCTTCTTACTCTTTAGTAACTTGGTGGTTTCCCGTCTAACACTACCCAATTGCTCTAAATTTGCCTCATTTGGCTCGTGTAACCATTTCATTTTTGCTAGCTTTCTTTTCTTTACAATGTCGGCACATTCCTCATCAAACCATTTCTTGTTTTGCCTCTTTTTTAAACAACCAATGCTTTCTGATGCTGACAATTTAATAGTATCTCTTATAGCCTCCCATTCTTTATTTATATCAGTTTCTTCTTCGTTTGCCACATTGTCATCTGAAGATTCCAGTACTTCAAATCTATTAGCAATTTTGATTTGGTATTCTTGCCGCATTTCATCATTTTTCAAGTTTTTTAATTCATATTTTACAGAATCATCTTTAGCGTTTGTTCCTCTCATAAGCGATAGCCGTTGTCTGATTTTCACCTTGACCAGATGATGATCTGAATTGCAGTCTGTCCCTCTAACTGATCTAATATCAATGATGCTACTGTGCCAGCGTTTATCCACTAATACATGATCTATCTGGTTCCGAGTTTCTCCATCTGGGGACGTCCAGGTGTATTTATGAATATCCTTATGCTGAAATGTTGTGCTCTTAACAACGAGATTCTTTGATGTGGCAAATGTGACTAATCTAACCCCGTTGTCGTTACTATCTTCATGAAGACTGAATTTGCCTATTGTTGGTTTGAATATATCTTCCCGCCCCACTTTGCATTTAAATCTCCTAAGACAATTTTCATATGATATCGTGAAAGGCTAATAAATAAGCATTCTAATTCTTCATAGAACTCATCCTTGATCTTGTCATCTTTATCTTCTGTGGGGGCATGTACATTTACAATTATAAAATCATGTCGTTTACCCTTTAGAATTATGTATGATATCCTATCACTAACAAACTTAATATCTCGGATAGCGGAGAGGATCCTCCTTCTGACTAAAAAACCTGTTCCAAATGCAGGTCTTTCTGCACCACCATAGTATAATGCAAAGCTTCCTGATTCCTGACTACCTTCTCCTGGCCACCTAACTTCCTGTAAAGCGACTATATCCAAGGGCGATTTATCCAATTCCCGCGTTAATATCTCTAGTGCCCCGCTATTGTATAAAGTCCTAACATTCCATGTTCCTAGGAACATGTCCCTGTGTTTGAGCCTTTGGCATGGGTTCCCTGAAGTAGTCCCCTCCCGGAGAACCGAATGGGGGACTATTTGACCTCCGGAAAATTTTACCCCAGTAGAATCCATGTCCGCATTTCTTGACGGTTGTATTTTTACGGTGAAAGATCGTCACTCTTTCGACCAAGGTACTTATTTCGTCTGGCTTATCACCTTCGACCAGTTCGGCATGGGTAACCCTATCGGCAGCAATGCTACCGCCGGCATAGCTCTCAGGATCATTTAAGCACACAAGCCACTCCACCACGACAAGGTAAAGATACCATGGAGGGAATACACGTAATCATACGCTTGATATTAAGTAATTAAATATTTTTTCATAAGTAATGCCACGAGTGATTTCCAATTTATTTACAGAATTTTGAAATCAAGAGTGACATTTGTTAGGGCTATTTAACGAATAAAATTAAGCTGTTTACTCACAAATCATTATTTAAATATAGTTATTTTAACATATTTATATATTTAATGTAAACGGAGATGTTTGAAAACAAATGAAAAATGTTTGGTTATGTTTCATTTGTTCATCACTGCAACTTGTTCATACTGTTATTGCCAAATAGGATCACAATAATGTAAGAATGCACCCTAGTGCAGAAAAAATGAAACACATCAAACTGTAGCCTATATTACAATCAACATTATAGGTATTCATTCATTTTTTTCGGGAACAACTTAGTAAAATCATTATTTAAAAACACAATTATTAAACAGACAATTATTAAAGAGACAATTATCAAATGTGTAGCTCGAAGGAATCTGTTCATTATTTGCTATATTCAACGAATTTATAAGAGAGTTAGTCACTGCAAAATAATGCTCTGACCTGTTCAGAATATTAAAAGGGGGAGCTTTCTTTATTTTGATAATTAAAATTCGATAATTATCGAGGTGAAACACGACTGTGATTGGTTGTAAAACTTAATTCATTGAAACGTGTTTGGTTATTGACTTCAATTTGGGACATGAGATAAATAGTCAGTGAAATTACATCTTAAAGTAATTGTGGAATTTTTTAACGTACTTTTTCTAATATTAATTTAATATTTATTTCAGATGAAACGTGCTTTGGTTTATGCAACTCAACTTAGTAAATTTTCTTCAGAATGGTAAGTTCATATTTTTACTCTATTGTTATTCTCTTTGTCTGATTTAAATGCCATTTATGAAAAAAATAGCTGATGGGGCGCGCAGTGCTACGCCTAAATAAATTAAATACTGAGGATTAAATAATTATATGGTATACACTGCGAAGAACCTTTTGACGTCCTAACTCCTTAAAAAAACGTTAAACTGAAAATATATAAAACTATTATTCTACCAGTTATATTGTATGGATGTGAAACATGGACTCTTACTTTAAGGGAGGAGAAAAGATTACGAATATACGCATCCATATAATATAACTGGATGAATAACAGTTATATATATTTTCAGTTTAACATTTATTGAGAGAAATTGGGACGACAAGAGTCCCTGTAATGCATAATAGCATGTTTTTTTTCAGAAATGAGCTTATGTTTAATTTCTTTGTGCATCTCATTCCTGAAATTGAAGTGATTAGCGTGACTCAGTCCCTCATCTTTAATCTCAGCACTTATTTAATTCTGCTTCTTTCCACTAGGTAGGACCTACCATTTCAATTGCCAACACGTGACAGAATAAACTTACTTACAAAGTCAAAGCAAAGTTCTCTGTGGTAGTCGGGAATCCAGCTGAGTTTGAAGCTGTTTTTATTTATTTATTTATTGAAATAATAATAATTCCAATTTTATTTTTTATTTTTCTAGAAAGCAATATAAGGTTAGCCATTATAAGATATTCCATATATTTCGCTTTATTGCAGGAGTATGTAAATAAATAAAAGGGTTTTCAAATAAAGATAAAGAAAGGAACGGTTTTAGAAGAAATATATTTGTAAAGACAGTTATATTTTCGAATCGCATTTTATATCTTTCTTGAATATCCATAGGAAGTAAACAGACCGTTTCTCTATTCTGAACCTCTGCTGGCTCAAAAGTGAATAGAGAATGGTATCTTATTGCCTGAATCGCCATCAAGATTTTTTTCTGTTTATCTACTGAAATTTATGACATGGGTTTTTTTTTCTAGTTTTGTGAACGCCAGTAAGAAATCTTTCAAGTTACACAAAGGAAAAAACAAAATTTAATGCTCAATAGAGAGACATTATTTGATAAATATATCGTTTTATGCGCTTTATTGACTCACTTTGAGGTACTGTATACAATAAGAATTTATGTTTACTCGAAATGTTGCAAATAGCGTATAATGTTACATTACCTGTATAATAGTAAATACCATTCTTATTTTACTCGCTTTATCAGAGATCATATGAATTGTACGAGTATCACTCTTGCGGAAGACTATTTAATTCATGCCACAAATGCTAGTCAATGACCAATCACGTTTCAATTAATGTTGTTTTATAACCAATGACAGTCGTGTTTCACCTCGCTCTTTATCGATTTCTCTTTATCAGCTCCTGCTTTTGTGATAAAGAAAGCTCCTCCTTTTTAATGTTCTGAGCAGGTCAAAGCATTATTTTTCTCCAACAAATACATTGAATATAGCAAATAATGAAAAGATTCCTTGATTTTAATGAGTTGTTTGCTAAAAAAATAAATGAATAACCCGTAATGTTGATTATGATATATAGTTCGATGTATTTCATTATTTCTCCACTTGGGTGCACTCTTACAATATTGCGATCTTATTTGGCAATAAATAATATGATCAAGCAGCAGTGAATTAACATAACCTCACATTTCTGATTTATTTTAACATCGCCGTTTACATTAAATATGTAAATATTTTAAAATAACTAAAGTTAAACAATGATTTGTGAGTAAACAGCTTAATTTTTATTCGTTAAATATTCCTAACAAATGCCACTCTTGATTTCCAAATTCTCACTTCGTGAGTCGTGAATTTATCGATAATTTGGAAATCACTTGTGCCATTACTTATGATAAATTTTCTTTCTTCCCTGTATTCTGCACAATTATCTAATATCCATCCATCCATCCATAGTAATTCTGCCAGAGGGCAGGTCTGTCACTGCAATCATAGCATTTTCAAGCTATGCTTGCAGCTTTACTAGGGAATTGAAGGTGTGGTAGCTTCCCGTTGCTTTCCACACCGGTGAAGGATGATGATAAATATGATAAGGATGATGATGGTCGGATGATTTTCGGGGACCGTTGGGCCCTAAGCTTCCTGACATTTGCCTTACAGGTGAGGAAAACCCCCGAAAGAAACTCACCCAGGAGCCTGTCCCGATCGGGAATCGAACCCGGGCCCATTGCGTGGCAAGGCAGTACGCTACCTTGAGACCACAGCGGTGGGCTTATCTAATATATAAAAATACATTTTTGTTTGTTTGTTCGCATTTTATGGGCTGCCATACCGTTCATCCGATTGTAATATGGCTTTTTGCAAAATGTTCAGGAGATTCCTGGATGAACATAGACTGTAAGAGAATTGTAATAATCAACCTCTTCACCCTTAAAAAATCGTCCTTTTTAGTGAAAAAGTGATAGAAGTCTCTTAAATGACTTATGCTGCCTCAACCGTAACAAATACACAACATTAATGCTAACAAATATACAAAATTAATGCACAGTTTCAATTCTGTGTTTTTCTGATCATACATGTGCAGCTATTGCAGATTTTTCTATTTGTCCATTTTTAACATTTCTAAGATTAACATTTCTTGAAACTAAGGCCAAATTACTAAAACAAAAAAAATCTAAGGAACTCACAATTTGGGAGAAAATTTACATCTGCAAGAATAAAAAGAAGACCATGAACTTTTAAATTTCCGGAAAAAAAAAATGATTTGAAAGTTCATCGGCCAGCCAGCAGAGGGGGCAGAAATCAACTTACAGGATGAAAAACACAAAATGACAGTTGGAATGCATCGAAAATATTAATAATAACAAAAATAATAATAACAATAATAAAATAATAATAATAATCATCATCCGGTATCATGGCAGCTGCAGCCGTCTTCCGGAAACCAAACGCCATTCCTCTCTATCCATCCATTGATCTTCCTCCATTCCTCTGATATTCATAGCTGCTTGTACCCCTTCTATCCAAGTTTTCTTCGGTCTTCCTCTCTTCCTCCTTTCCATTGGGATCCATTCCATAACAGTTTTTGGCAATCTTTGCTCTGGCATTCGTTTGACATGACCATAACACTGCAATCTTTTCTTTTCTATGATGTCTATGATGTCCGGCTCCTCTTGTACACCCATAATTTCCCTCATTCCATTATTTCGTATTCTATCCATTCTAGATTTTCCAGCTGATCTTCTTAAAACATCCATTTCTGTACTTAAAATTCTTTTCAAAACAGTAAATAAAATAGTAAATAAATAGTAGATAAACATAAAAGAGCAAAAAGAGGTGTTTCAATGTTGATTAATAAGAAATGAAAGGCACTATAAGAAATTGGGAAGCCATTGATGAGAGAATTTTAAAATTATATTTGAATATATGGGGCTATAAATTAACAGTTTTTGGAATATAGGCACCAATTAACGATAATGGAATGACAAATCTAGAAAATGATTTATTTTTTGACAAAGTTATGAAGAAATAGGAAAAATTAGCGCTGGGAAACAATTGATATTATTGAGAGACATGAATGGAAGAACAGGAAGTAAATTTGGAGATCCAGTAGTAGGAAAGTTTGGAGAAAACATTTTAAATGAAAATGGAAAATAATAATAATAACAATAATAAAATAATAATAATAACAATAATAAAATAATAATAATAACATTAATAATAATAATAACAATAATAATAGCAATCATATTTATAACAATAATAATAGCAATCATATTTATAACAATAATAATAACAATAACAGCAGCAGTAGGTTGTCATGTTGACAATGACTACAGTAAATTAGCGTACTGTCGGTTGCTCGCAATTGCTGGTCACATACCAGAAGCAAACTGGCGTGCTGTATCATTGCTATGGAGACCACAACACAAAGGGGGCAGCGAAAATCTACCAGATGCGTATTTAACGCTCCTTGCAGCTCAAATTGTCCATGTCAGCTTGTTACTCCAGGCAAGAATCTAACTATTGCTCACCATGTGATTTTCATTCTGTAGCTATACCGATCCAATTGGTTCGGACAGTATAACATGCGAGATTTGTATTCGGGAGTTCCCGGGTTCATGTTCTTAAAAAGTGAAACTAACTAACTAACTCACTGGCACTATCGAACCCGTAGATTCTAGGCAGCGCGGACATAAACTCTCCGTACACCCCTATCCTGAGCTAATATTTTCCAATCATTCCCTGTATAATCTACTTTCCTGAAATCATAGTTAATGTTATTCTCCCACCTCATTCTTGGTCTACAAGCTGGGCGTTTTCTCTCTGGGTTTCCTACAAGAAGCTTCTTTCATTCCCCGCTCTCTCCTAATCTGGACTTCCAATAATTTCACATTTGCGTTCCTAATTTGGCGGTCGTAACAAATTACTCTGAGCATTGTTTGTTCACCTTGGATTAGCCGCAACGAGTTCTTGAGAACACGAATTTTGCAGTTTGTCGTCCTGAAATGACCTAAATTCATATAAGATTTTTATAGTAGTAGTAGGACTTTATTAGACAAAAAGTAAGATATTTACAATATTATTTACAAATATGGGTCGCACGGGCAGTAAGCCGTACGTGCTGTTGACAGTCCGTTACAATAAAGTAATAATTGGTACTAGTGTAAAGAAAAATAAACAACAAAAACAGCAATAACATTACAATTACATAAAGAAAACACAATACTAATATTACAATTAAATAATAACACAATAGCTTTATACACTAAAAACATTAACATTACAATTACATAAAGAAAACAGAATAATATTACAATTAAGTAATAACACAATAGCATTATACACTAAAAAACATTAACATTACAATTACACATAAAGAAAACACATTAATATTACAATTAAATAATAACACAATAGCATTATACACTAATTAATTTATATATAATTGTTAATAATTAATGGTATTGCATTTTGATAACATATATTTATTCATGAATGAGTGTTGTCCTTATTTTTCGCGTTTTGTCCAGAAATTTACCGAGGTTTATCAAATTTTCTGGATTTACCAATAACTCGTAGCATGCCAATCTTTCCCGATTTGAATTTAGAAATCTTTCCGGTAATAACTGACGTCTCCAATATTCTAAATCATTACATTTTCCTAATATATGTATCTCATCTTCAAAGTTCCCGCACATTGGACGTATTCGCATATTGTGATCATCGCTAATTTTTAGAAATTTCCATGCCCCTAGCCTAAACCAAGCAAGCCAACCGCTATACATATAAGATTAGAAACGGTCTTACTAAGTCCTGTAATATATTTTAGAAAAGGCGTAGGCCTATATACTTTATTTAGTATTTCCGTTCCTTGTAAACCCCAAATCTCACTACCATATACAAAGTGTATTTTAATTACACCGACAAACTACAGGGACCGATTCTTGACTGGAAATGGAGGAAAAAATGTCCGATGAATAAGTGTCCATAAATGCATCGTTGCCACGGTAGATGGCACTGACAAATGGCATTATTCTCTCGGCCCTGTAGCATGGCCTACTAGATCACCGGACTTAACCCGGCGTCCAGATTTGAGAAGTTAACCTCTTACCACAATATTGACACTAGATCACAAGATAGCAGTCTGCTAACAATTCCTCTTCATAGCACTTCCTCCTATTCTACTTCCTTCACAGTAGCCTCTGCCCGCTCCTGGAATCTCCTTCCTCAATATATCAGGGGTTGCCGCACACTTGGTACCTTTAAGTCACGCTTATACAGTTACCTGTTGTCTAATAATTAATTTTTCTCTATTTATTTAATTTTATACTATGTCATTAATCTTTTCCTCGTTTTTTTTAATATATATTGTACATATTATATATTTAATTCATTAAATTTAGAGTAAATCAAAATACATTATAAATATTAATTGTATTGTATTCATAACTTGTAATCGTTTATATATATATATATATATATATATATATATATATATATATATATATATATATATATATTGTAATTTAGATTTAAGACTATTTTTTTTGTTTGTATTTTTTTAAACCTGGTTGAGTGGTAGACAAGGCCTTAAGGCCTTAACTCTGCCAGGTAAAATAAAGCTATTATTATTATTATTATTATTATTATTATTATTATTCCGATTCCGATTGAGGGTCTTTCCACTTTTCAGCGGTTGCCCTTTTACCAGCCGGCTGCTGGCCCTTCACATCCACATGTGTCAATCACACAGGTAGATGATCAACAGCCAGTGTAGGGGTGACATGTGGTTAGCATGTCGAGTCCCCCAGCCGTTATAGCTGGTTCCTCAACCTGGAGCCGCTACTTATTGTAGCTACCCAATTGCCTCACGATGCTGGGTGGGCACCGGTCCCATACTGGCCGAAATACCATGAGAAAATTTCTTCCCCCATGGAGACTCGAACCAGCGCAAGTCCCGTAGCTCTGCGCCAAGGCTTCCTACCTTAACCGCTCGGCTACGGCACGATTATTATTATTATTATTATTATTATTAAACTCCCTGCATCTTTACCACTGGGGGCATCTAAAAAGCGTTGTCTTTGCTGAACTAGTTCCATATGTGCTTACCCTTCAACAGCGTGTCCACGTCGCCTGTGACGCTATTCGGAGAGAGGCCGGAACATGCGAAAGAGTGAGGCAATCCATAATACGACGTGTGAACGCGTGCATTGCATCCAATTGAGGGCACTTTGAACATCTGTTATGACGTGGATGTGATTATGCTATGTACTGTGTGCCGGGACGATTTGTTGTCGTTGCATGCACATCGTTCATTTCCGGACACATATTTATAGGACTTTTTTTCCTTCATTTCCAGTAAAGAATTAGTCCCCGAAGTTTGTCATAAGTAATGCCACGAGTGATTTCCAAATTATCGATAAATTCACGACTCACCAAGTGAGGAGTGAATTTATCTAGAGAACTTGGAAATCAAGAATGGCATTTGTTAGGACTATTTAACGAATAAAATTAAGCTGTTTACTCACAAATCATTGTTTAACTTTAGTTATTTTAAAATATTTACATATTTAATGTAAACGGCGATGTTTGAAAACAAATCAGAAATGTGAGGTTATGTTCATTCACTGCTGCTTGATCATATTATTTATTGCCAAATAAGATCGCAATATTGTAAGAGTGCACCCAAGTGGAGAAATAATGAAACACATCAAACTATATATCATAATCAACATTACGGGTTATTCATTTATTTTTTAGTAAACAATCATCATTATTTGCTATATTCAATGTATTTGTTGGACAAAAATAATGATCTAACCTGTTCAGAACATTAAAAAGGAGGAGCTTTCTTTATCACAAAAGCAGGAGCTGATAAAGAGAAATCGATAAAGGACGAGGTGAAACACGACTGTCATTGGTGTAAAACAGAATTCATTGAAACGTGATTGGTCATTGACTACCATTTGCGACATGAGTTAAATAGTCATAAGTAATGCCACGAATGATTTCCAAATTATCGATAAATTGGAAATCAAGAGTGGCATTTGTTAGGACTATTTAACGAATAAAATTAAGCTGTTTACTCACAAATCATTATTTAAATATAGTTATTTTAAAATATGTTTATATTTAATGTAAACGGCGATGTTTGAAAACAAATGAAAAACGATTGCTACGCTTCATTTGCTTCTTTTGTTCATCTTTGCAACCAGATCATATTATTTATTGTCGAAGGATCGCAATATTGTAAGAATGCACCCTAGTGGAGAAATTTTATAACCAACATTATAGGTATTAATTAATTTCTGTTGTCCTATGATGTCAACATGTCAATTATATTTTTCTACAACGTCATTTCCTGGAGAATAATTCGTTTAAGAAAGTGCAAACAGTAGTTTATTTTTTTGTGGTAAAATCAATCGTTACAAATGTTTTATATTATCTCCCACATGCGCTATGTGTTGACATCTATGCACTATGTATACAATCTGGTAGCCGTATTTCTTATAGGCTCAGTCACTGCAAAATCATGGTCAGACCTGTTCAGAATATTGACTGACTGACTGATTGTTGACGGTGACGTTGCACCGTCCAGTGTGCTGCATACTGTTTCCCACTGGGATAAACTTGGCAGCAAATTCCTTTTTGGCTATCGAGTAGTGATTGTGGATTATGTAACCTCAGCCTTTGGTGACATTGTATTTTACCTAACGGGTCTATACCAGAATAATAGTGCAAACCACTATACTTGTAAGAAGGCATCATAAACTACGCCGCCGGCAAGCAGAAAGTCCGAAAGCCGGACAGCGTAGAGTGACCCACACTTCTCAAAGCGAGTGGTCTCGCACTATTATGTGGATGGTCTCTCCTTTTGAGGTTAACCTGTAAACACAGGTTAACCAGTCGGCTCATGAAGATGAAACGCTCCATGGGACTAGACAGTTCGGCCAATAAAGGCTGAACATCCCGGAGAATTTCCTCCCCACGAGCACTTAAGCTACCTGTTAGCAATTGCTGGCCCTTAACTTTAGCAGTGCTATTCTCTTGGGTTGTTCTGGAAGCAGTACCAGTCTGTAGAGCTTGGGTGAAGGAAACTCTTGGATCGACCTTCACAGAAGTGAAGATCTTTCTTTGAGTTGTAGTTACAGTTGGATTTGGAACAGGATCACTTGTGGATGGTTTCTCTTTTGGATTAGGGATGGGTTTAGCTACCCTGCTATAAGCTTCAAGGGCCGCCTTGAAAGCAGGGCAGCCTCTATAGGACGCCGGGTGACCGGACTCCTTGCAATTTGCACATTTTAGCAAAGTTGTGTCTCTCCGCGCTTCGGCCTTTAGGGTACAGTCCTTGTGCCCGTGAGGCCCAGCGCAGATAACACAGCGAGGAGCCCGATTACAGGCAGGAAAGGTATGATTAAATGACTGGCACCGGTAACACTGCTTAAGTCCAGCCCTGGGTCTATACGGCTCTATGGCTACAACAGTGTATAAGAGACGCTTTAGATCATAAATTTCCAACGCTTTACTATTGCGTTCTAATTCCAATATATAGATAGGAAGGGGTATGACCAAATCATTTTCGGTTTTTTTGATCTGCTTTACATCTTTAACTGGGAAACCCAACGCGAGGATTTCCTCTTTAATTTCGTCTGGGTCTACAGTTGCCGGCAGTCTCTTTAACACCACCTTCAAAGGAAGATCTCTCTTCAGTTGAAAAGTATAGTATTCCCTATTTATGGAATTAAAATACTCCTTCAACTTGAAGAAATCCTCCAATGAACGTGCATAATAGCGTATTCCTTCAGGAATACTAACACACTTTAGTTGGTCGCCAATTAGTGATTTCAACTCTTTATTTATTCGGAACAAATTCCCGTGACCAATAACAGTAATTGGTGGGGGTCTTTGCTCCGATTGGACAGTATTACCTGAAGGAGTAGCAGTAGGTGTAGCCATAGTAGGACCAGTAGCTTGAGGAGGGACCATCTCTGAGGATGTTCCTGCAGTGGAATTTGGAATGTCAGTTAAAACTGAAAATTTATTGTTAATAGGCACTGCTGGAACCTCAACTCGTGATTCCTGCGACTCTGTAGATGGATTGTCTGGATGTATAGGTACAAATTCTTTAGAGGGTTTGCCCAGTAGTATGGGTTCTTTTGGTTTAGAAGAATCAACTTTTGTTTTCTTTACGACTAATGTCGGTACTTTTTCTTTTTTCTTTCTATTTTTCCTTTTTGGAGATTTTCCACTAGCAGTTGACTGGTCGTCAGTGAGCATTTGCTCCTCAGTGGTCATCTGCTCACTGGTGTCCATATCGCTGCTAGTTGAAGGTATGTTGCTCTTTTCTTTGCGATTCACGGAGGAATAGAACAGCGCAGTAGTGCGAATCTCTAATAAATCTCCTTTGAGTTCGTTAAGCATAGCTTCAAACGTTTGTTGGCCTGGTTCATTATCCTTTATCAATTGATTCAATCGATCCAACGCAGAAGACGTGAAATCACGAGCTTCTTCAGACCTTTCATAGTCTGGGAAAGTACCCATGAAATTTATGACCAATAAGAAAGTTCCACTAAGAGTGGACAGCAATTCTTTTAATTCGGGTTTTTCGTCATATCCATACTTGTGGACAAACCTTTCAAATTTATTCGCGGAGTCTTCCCAGAGTATGAGAGGTCCGACATCCTCACTTACTGGATCCATAGACCCGTCAGACTTTGGCATAGCAGCCATTGTGCTTGGTAATACCAAGTCTTAGTTCTGACACTATACACAAAAGCACTAAACACTTGTCACCAAAGAATAAGATTATATAACACAATAATAACTATTGTATCCACTCCACTTACCTTGATAGCACTACACTCGAATTTTATACACAAAAACACAAAAGATCACGAGGATCAACCCGTGTTAGGGGCCACGCCCTAACAAGGAATTTGCTAACCAGCTGTAGAATCCGCGGATGTGATTGGCCGAGACGAAAACTGAAAAAATTGATGCGGCCAATCGCAGCACACGAAGGACTACAAGTCAAAACGTCAACAACTTATTGATAGTCGTTTGCAGTACAACGTCTAGGATGCCGTGATGAACTGCAGCAGACGTACAATGTAGGCAGGATCAATTGCAGTATGAGGTATCATTAACCATAACCATAACCATAGTATCATGATGCTTTCAGTACCAGCTCTGATTCCAGTATGATTTCAGAATATTAAAAAGCAGCTTTCTTTAATATGGTAAGTTTAACACTGATAAATACTTGGTGAAACACGACTCTGATTGGCTGTAAAACAGAAATTATTGAAACGTGATTGGTCATTGACTCCCTGACTGACTGACTGATTGTCGACGGTGACTTGCACCGTCCAGTGTGCTGCATACTGTTTCCCACTGGGATAAACTTGGCAGCAAATTCCTTTATGGCTATCAAGTGGTGGTTGTGGATTATGTAACCTCAGCCTTTGGTGACATTGTATTTTACCTAACGGGTCTATACCAGAATAATAGTGCAAACCTCTATACTTGTAAGAAGGCATCATAAACTACGCCGCCGGCAAGCAGAGAGTCCGAAAGCCGGACAGCGTAGTGTGACCCACACTTCTCAAAGCAAGTGATCTCGCACTATTATGTGGATGGTCTCTCCTTTTCAGGTTAACCTGTGAAACACAGGTTTACCAGTCGGCTCATGAAGATGAAACGCTCCATGGGACTAGACAATTCAGCCAATAATGGCTGAACATCCCGGAGAATTTCCTCTCCACGAGCACTTAGGCTACCTGTTAGCAATTGCTGGCCCTTAACTTTAGCAGTGCTATTCTCTTGATTTGTTCTGGAAGCAGTACCAGTCTGCAAGGCTTGAGTAAAGGATACTCTTGGATCAACCTTCACAGAAGTGAAGGTCTTTCTTTGAGTTGCAGTTGGATTTGGAACAGGATCACTTGAGGATGGTTTTACTTTAGGATTTGGGATAGGTTTAGCTACCCTGCTATAAGCTTCAAGGGCCGCCTTGAAAGCAGGGCAGCCTCTGAAGGACGCCGGGTGACCGGACTCCTTGCAATTAGCACATTTAAGCAAGGTTGTGTCTCTCCGCGCTTCGGCCTTTAGGGTACAGTCCTTGTGCCCGTGGGGCCCAGAGCAGATAACACAGCGAGGAGCCCGATTACAAGCAGGGAAAGTATGATTGAAAGACTGGCACCGGTAACACTGCTTAAGTCCAGCCCTTGGTCTATATGGCTCTATGGCTACAACAGTGTATAAGAGACGCTTTAAATCATAAATTTCTAACGCTTTACTATTGCGTTCTAATTCCAATATGTAGATAGGAAGGGGTATGGCCAAATCATTTTCGGTTTTTTTAATCTGTTTAACATCTTTAACAGGGAAACCCAACGCGAGGATTTCCTCTTTAATTTCGTCTGGGTCTACAGTTGCAGGCAGTCTCTTTAACACCACCTTCAAAGGAAGATCCCTCTTCAGTAGATAAGTATAGTATTCCCTATTTAGGGAATTAAAATACTCCTTCAACTTGTAGAAATCTTCCAATGAACGTGCATAGTAACGTATTCCTTCAGGAATACTGACACACTTTAGTTGGTCGCCAATTAGTGATTTCAACTCTTTGTTAATTCGGAACAAATTCCCGTGACCAATAAGAGTTATTGGTGGGGGTCTTTGCTCCGATTGGACAGCATTACCTGAAGGAGTAGCTGTAGGTGTAGCCATAGTCGGACCAGTAGCTTGAGGAGGGACCATCTCTGAGGATGTTCCTGCAGTGGAATTTTGAATGTCAGTTAATACTGAAAATTTATTGTTGGTAGGCACTGCAGGAACCTCACTCGTGATTCCTGCGACTCTGTGGATCGATTATCTGTATGTACAGTTTCAAATACATTAGTGTGTTTGCCCAGTAGTATGGGTTCTTTGGTTTGGAAGAATCAACTTTTGTTTTCTTTACGACTAATGTCGGTACTTTTTCTTTTTCTTTCTATTTTTCCGTTTAGGAGATTTTCCACTAGCAGTTGACTGGTCGTCAGTGAGCATTTGCTCCTCAGTGGTCATCTGCTCACCGACGTCCATATCACTGCTAGTTGAAGGAATTTCTTCTTCTACATTGCTATATGCTTTGCGATTTGAGGGAGAATGGAAGAGCGCAGTAGTGCGAATCTCTAACAGATCTCCTTTCAATTCGTTTAGCATAGCTTCAAACATTCGTTGACCTGGTTCGTTATCATTTATCAATTTATTTAGTCGATCCAATGCAGAAGACGTGAAATCACGAGCTTCTTCAGACCTCTCAAAGTCCTGGAAAGTACCTATGAAATTTATAAGTATCAAGAAGGTTCCACTAAGAGTGGACAGCAATTCTTTTAATTCGGGTTTTTTTGTCAAATCCATACTTCTGGACGTATGCTTCAAATTTGTTCGCGGAGTCTTCCCAGAGTATGAGAGGTCCGACATCCTCACTTTCTGGATCCATAGACCCGTAAGACTTTGGCATAGTAGCCATTGTGCTTGGTTAATACCAAGTCTTAGTTCTGGACACTATACACAAAAGCACTAAACACTTGTCACCAAAGAATAAGATTACACTGCACAATAATAAATATTGTATCCACTCCACTTACCTTGATAGCACAGCACTCGAAATTAGATGCACAAAACACAAAAGATCACGAGGATCAGCCCGTGTAGGGCCACGCCCTAGCAAGGAATTTGCTGACCAGCTGTAGTTGCGCGGATCTGATTGGCTGAGACGAAAACTGGAAAAATTGATGCAGCCAATCACAGCACACGAAGGACTACAAGTCAAAACGTCAACAAATCAATAATTGTCGATTGCAGTAGTAGTCTAGGATGCCGTGATGAACAGCAGTAGACGTTCAGTAAAGGCAGGATCCATAGCAGTACGAAGTATCATAAGCAAATGTTGCATGATGTTTTCAGCACGAGCTCTGATTCCAGTATCTCATTGACTCCCATTTGGGGCATGAGTTAAATAGTCAGTGTAATTGTTCACCCTGTATGTATATCTCATTGTAAATGTATGTAGGTTACTCTTTTTTTTAGAAAATTGTCATTAAATTTGCACCACTATTAATTATAATCAGCAGGTAGACTACTTTACAAGCTTTTCTGTTAAATTCTCATCGTTTCACTCACTTTAATACCCCGGAAAATGTAAACCAATCTGGATACATTGCTTCAAAAGTGTGATAGCCAGTGATGCAGGGTTCTTATAGAGGAAGGCGATGTGAAGAAAGCTACAGTGTTAAGTATGATGGGAGAGGCAAGACTTAGCGCTGAGTGATCTTGTAGACGCCCCACCCCACCCCTTCCCTTACCGTATCGCGAGAACGTGCCAGGTGTCCAGCACGGTGCAGAAATACAGCTTACAAATACATTATTTAAGCTGAAATGCCCACCCTTATTATTGTGACACATCATTAGACAAACTTCTCAACTATGCAACGTCATTCTAAACTTTCTTTCTAAATTCGCACTATGAATATATACATACATAGTGTTCTGCCCAATATCAGGTCTTTCACTGCAAACTGAGCATTCTCCACTCTTTCCTTAACTCAGCTCTGCTTTTTATATCCGCATACAAAACAATTTATTTTAATATTGCCTATAATCTGCTGTCTTTTTCTGCCTCTAACTTTCTTTCCGTTGACCATTCCTTCTAGAGCATCCATCAGCAGGCAGTTTCTTCTTAGGCAATGGTCAACCCAATTTATTTCCTCTTCTTTATGAGTTCCAGCATTATTCATCCTTCACCCGCTGTGTCTACACATATTTATTTCTTACTTTGTCTGTCCATTTTATAAGTTCCTTCCTTCTCCATATCGACATCTCAAAAGCTTCCAGTCGCATTTCCTCACTCCGTCGTAATGTCCAAGGCTCTGAACCATGCAATGCTACACACTCCACACGAAGCACTTCACCAGCCTCTTCCGTAATTCTTTTGCCAAAGATTCGCAGAAAATGCTTCTCTTCTTGTTAAAAGCTTCTTTTGCCATTGCTGTCCTCTTCTTTACTTCTTGACCGCAGTTCATGTTACTACTGATAGTTCAACCCAAGTATTTGAAGCTCTCCACTTGCGCAATGGCCTTATCTTTAATCCTCATGTATATCTTCCTTGGTTTCCTTCCTGTAACACTGAGAAACAAAAAATACATTTTTTTTTGTCTCAGAAAGAAAAATATGTGATTCTGATAGTATTTTTTTCTCCTGAATTCAAATATGATATCGATTTGTCTCCATCACGCAAGGTTTCAGAGAGACAGGAATATATAATTTCAAACACTTTAATATTTTCTACATTCGTAACTACACAATATTCGAACATTCGGACTCACCTAGAAAGTAAGAAATGACGATTTTCTGCTATATTTCGCCAATGGAGCATCCCTCTTGATGGTCCAACAATAATCGGCCAGAGTATAAGGATTCCATTTGGCTTGATATCTCGTTTCCATAGCTGAAATCTCCTGATGAAAGTGTTCTCCGTGCTGATCGCTCACTGCGCCAAGATTTCTCCGGAAATAAATCTAGGCTTATTAAAAAAATAATTGTTTAAATCCATTAATTGAAATTGAAATAAAAAAACTCTGGGTGATGGAGAAATTCCAAATACATATTTGAAACTCGATAAAAACTGCATTAAGTACAACTATTGGTACTCATGATACAAAAATCATGTTGACCAGTGTTATCATGCCCTTCGTCTTATTTATATTTATCTTCATTCCATAATCCACTCACTTATCATTTAGCTCCATCAGCATGTTCCTCAGTGTCATTATTCACAGAGATTTTAATTAAGTGCACACTAACTAACACTTACACTAACCTAACAAAATTAAGTTAATTTATTGATATCCATCCATCCATAGTAATTCTGCCCGAGGGCAGGTCACTGTAATCATAGCATTGTCATGCTATGCTTTGCAACATTACTAGGGAATTATAGGTGTGGTAGCTTCCCGTTGCTTTTCACACCGGTGAAGCATGATTATGATACAGATGATGATGATGGCTGGATGATTTTAGGGGACCGTTGGGCCCTAAGCTTCCTGACATTTGTCTTACAGGTGAGGAAAAACCCGAAAAAACCCTCACCCAGGAGCCTGTCCAACCGGGAATCGAACCCGGGCCCACTGCGTGACAAGGCAGCACGCTACCTCGAGACCACAGCGTTGGTCATATATATATGCACTAAGGAAGACAGAATCAAGAACACAGAAATAAGACAGGAACTTGAAATATTTGCAATAACTGATAAAATAGATACATATAGACAAAAATGGAAGCAACACATAGACAGAATGAATGAAGATAGATATCCAAAACAAATAACAAAATACAAACCTAAAGGCACCCGAGATGTGGGCAGACCTAGAAAGAGATGAGCTGAAGTCGGAACGGGTCAACAGACCTAATCCATGAATGCAGATGATGATGATGATAATGATATATATATATAGGCCTATATGGAAACTGAAGACGGCAATCCTCTAAGTGGGGGAAAGCCAAAGAGGAAGAAGAAGAAGAAGAAATATAAAAATAATATTCCCATTCCTTAATCTTCGTCAGCCGGAATAGTTTTATCAATTAATGCAATTTTATATATTTTTATATATTTTTAATTGCTATGTTAGATTCAATTAAATAACAGATTTTCTGAAGAAGGAATTATAAATCGTGGTGTGAGACAAGGCTGCCCCCTATCCCCAACACTCTTTGCAATTTATATCAATGAAGTAATATGTTGCTGGAACAAAACATATAAATTTGGAATAAGAATATCAGAAAATAGAAAAATTAAACACCCTATTGTTTGCAGATGACCAAATAATAATAGCAAATTCCGAAGATAATCTACAGAAAGGTCTGTATGAACTTAACAAAATTACAGAAGAATATGGAACAAAGATATCTACAGAAAAAACAAAAATTATGGCATTTCAAGGTGTAGATCCTGTCAGAAGTAAAATTGTACTGGACAATAAAATTTTGGAGCAGGTGAATAATTTTACATATCTAGGATGCAATATCTCATATGAAGATGAAAAGGATGTAAATGCAAAAATATCTAAATTTTTAAGAATTTTAGGGTTAATAAATTCTATCTTCAAGCCACAGTTAGTCCAAAAGCATTCAAGACTGAAAGTGTATAAAACACTGGCTCTTCCAACTCTTTTGTATGGTAGCGAAGTATGGACGTTTGAAACAGAAGGATATACATAGACTTAGATCTGCTGAAATGAGATATCTTCGGAGGACTGCAGGATACACACTACTAGATCACAAAAAAAATGAAGACATCTTAGAAGAATTACACATGGAATCTTTAGAAAACAAAATTTCTGATTATAAGTCAAGATGGATACAACATGTTCATCGAATGGAAGATCACAGAATACCCCAACTAATGTTAATATATCAACCTGCAGGAAGAAGAAGACCAGGACGTCCACTCAAAAGACTTCTGGATGGTGTTTCTCTTGAGGCCGAAAACAGGTCAACAAATGGCATAAATTCGTGAATGTACTATGATGATGATGATGATGATGATGATGTAAGCGTTTGATATAATGGATAGCAATACAGTTCACTGAATATTTTTCCTTGCAGCAGAAATATATTTGAAGCCTTGTCTGCAGACGGAGATGAGCGTTTATTCGTGTCACATAATCACGTTTCAATATGGAGGCAGCACTGCTCAGCATTCTAATTCCTAGCTCTTGCTACGATTTATTTTCTTAATGTGTATTCGATATTCTCCCCGGGGAAGTGCACTTCCTACACACCCTCTTTATAGAATATAGAAGCCATATGTGACGTGGCAGGAAATACGTTTAGAATTACATATTTTCCTGCAAACTACTCTACTGTATTGCATTGCTATCTTGCTGCGTCAATATCAAATAGAACTATATCATGGGAGATACTTCTTGTCATTCAGAAGGGAACTACTTTTCCACACATTTCCCTTAGGCCTTCTCTATAAAATACTTCACACATCATCGCCTAATTACTTATCACGCCGCTTCATCAGACTATCCGACACACATAATCTTGACACTCGATCCCATCAGCACATTGTCCTTTATATCCCGACTCATCACACTGTATATTATTCATTATCTTTTACGGTGTCACTTACCAAAACATGGAATTCCCTTCCGTCCTATGTCAGAGACTGTCAAACTATAACATCCTTAAAAAAGAAACTAAAGAATTATTTAATAACAAACTAACTTATACACCTCACTGATAGTATTCTTTTAGCAATATTAATATATTTAATTATTTATGTAAATAATATTAAGAATAACAAATATTTTTATTTGTTTTGTTTTAAATATTGTATAATCGTAAAATTAGTTTTCTATATCTCATTATTTTCCTGTTTTTTATATACACTAGACAGGGACAATTTAATATGTCTTGCTTGTATACATTTTATTATTAGTTTTAGTCTTAATTTTAACTAATATTAACTGGTTGTATTATAGATCGTAATATGTATATTAGATATTATCTTTTGATCAAATTTTTACTTAGTCTTTAATATTAGAGTTAATTAAGATTGTTATATTCTTATGTAGTAGTAGTAGTAGTAGGACTTTATTAGACAAAAAGTAAGATATTTACAATATTATTTACAAATATGGGTCGCACGGGCATATTCTTATGTAATATATGTTTGTCCTGGTGAGTGGAAGAGAAGGCCACATGGCCTTAACTCCACCAGGCTAAATAAATCTTAAATCTTAAATCTTAAAGTAATCGTGACACCGGTATGAGACATAATAATAATAATAATAATAATAATATAATAATAATAATAATAATAATAATAATAATAATAATAATAATAGTAGTAATAATAATAATAATAATAATAATAATAATAACAACAATAATAATAATAACAACAATAACTTTATTTTACCTGGCAGAGTTAAGGCCTTAAGGCCTTGTCTACCACTCAAGACAGGTTAAAAAAATAGTAAAATTATTTTTACATCTAAATTACAATAAACATAAATATACATGGCACGTGTACAATATATTTATTATTTACAAAATATTTTGATTCAGTGTAGATTTCCATCCACAGTAATTCTGCACGAGGGCAGGTATTTTACTGCAATCATAGCGATTCATGCTATGTTTTGCAGCTTTACTAGGGAATTGTAGATGTGGTAGCTTCCCGTTGCTTTCCACACCGGTGAAGGATGATGATGATAACAATAAGGATGATGATGGCCGGATGATTTTCGGGGGCCGTTGGGCCCTAAATTTCCTGACATTTGTCTTCAGGTGAGGAAAAACCCCGAAAAAATTCTCACCCAGGAGCCTGTCCCGACCGGGGATCGAACCCAGGCTCGCTGCGTGACAAAGTAACACGCTACCTCGGGACCACAGAGATGGACAATCTAAAGTTAATGATTGAAATATAAAATGTACAAGATAGAAAAGTTAGATAAAAAACTATTAATGTCATAGATTAAATTTAATTGTCGAGAAAAATTAATTTTTTAACAACATGTATTTGTATAAGCGTGACTTAAAAGTGCCAAGTGTATGACAACCACTGATATTTTGAGGCACGAAATTCCAGGAGTGGGCAAAGGTTACTGTGAAAGAAGTAGAATAAGAGGAAGTGCTATGAAGAGGGATTGTTAGCAGACTGTTATCTTGTGACCTAGTGTCAATATTGTGGTAAGAAGATAACTTCTCAAATCTGGACGCCAGGTAACTAGGAGTGTAGGAATTTAGAAGCTTGAAAAGTAGTGAAAGAGAGTGTAATTTACGTCTGTCAGTAAGACGGAGCCAAGAGAGCTTATTGAAGTGTTCGGAAATATGGCCATAACGGCGGATATTGAAAGTGAATTGGGGGCATGCCGTAGCATAGTGGTTAAGGTACAGCGCTACAAGCCGGAAGGTCGAGGGTTGAAGTCCCGGTTGGGCCAGGATTTTTAAACTGACCCAAACCCTCTGGCGGAACTATAGTCCTGGGGTCGACCCAGCCTCTAACCGAAATGAGTACCAGACACTTGTTCTGGGGGTAAAGGCGGCCTTGAAGCAGGGCTGACAACCCGGCTGACATCAAGTGTCAATTGTCCAGAAAAAGTGGGAGCCTTAACCTTCCACTACCCCAACGGCCTCCTGAGGCCTGAAGTGGGAATACTTTACGGTATTTTACTAATAAATTTATATCATTATTATTTTTAGATACCCCGTGCTGTTTACCAGGCATTGTGCGGGAATCCACGTATCCCGATATACCCCGTGCTGTTTACCAGGCATTGTGCGGGAATCCACGTATCCCGATATATTTGACATTAATGAGCTAAAAGACAAAATTCGTTATTTCGAGTTATCCGTGCTGCTCCTCTGCTTGTCCCGGTTCTACTTATCTCGATCTTCTTGGCATCAATGAAAGACAAAAATGACTATTGTGAGTTATCCGTAAAAGATAAACATTTGCTGTCGCGGACATTTTTGTTGAGTTTATTGAGATATTCAATTCTTGTGTAAATTAATTTTGTGTATTTGTTATGGTTTAGGCAGCATAAGCCATTTAAGCGTCAAAAAATATTTTTTCACGCTTTTCACTATAAAGGGTGATTTTTAGGTGCGTAGGAGATGAGTATTACAACTCTCTTATAGCCTATGTTCATCCCGGGAATCTCCAGAACATTTTGCAAAAAAACCCTATCACAATCGGATCAACGGTATGGCCGCGCATAGAGTACAAACATTCATTAGATATGTGTGTGTGTATATTTATTCATTTATTTACATACTAATGGAAACATTACTAACTCAATTGATATACAAACAAATAGTTGAAGCAGACTACTTAAGTCATGTCGCAAATGCTAGTCAATGACCAATCACGTTTCAATGAATTCTGTTTTACACCAATGACAGTCTTGTTTCACCTCGCTCTTTATCGATTTCTCTTTATCAGCTCCTGCTTTTGTGATAAAAAAAACACTTTTTTAATATACTGAATAGGTTAGACCATTATTTTTCTCCAAGAAATACATTGAATATAGCAAATAATGAATAGATTCAGTGATTTTACTGAGTTGTTTATTCAAAATATAAATGATTAACCTATAATGTTGATTATAATAGTTTGATGTGTTTCATTATTTCTCCACTAGAGTGCATTCTTACAATATAGCGATCCTATTTGGCAATAATTAATATGATCGAGTTGCAGTGAATATACATAACCTCACATTTCTAATTTTTTTCAAACATCGCCATTTACATTAACTATATAAATATTTTAAAACACCGGTAACGATATTTAAATAATTATTTTTTAGTAAAGAGCTTCATTTTATTCGTTACATAGTCCTAAACCTCTGGATAAATGATAGAAGACTAAATTGGAATGATCACACAGATAGAATGGAGAACAATAGATTAGTGAAGAAAGTACGTGACTGGACACCTCAGCAGAAAATGCCTTTAGGACGACCACAACTACGATGGAAGGACGTCACCATACCCCGGACCTGTAGTGAATGAACACGCAGCAAGCTGCCAGCTTTCATGTGTAGAGGAAGAAGAAGAAGAAGAAGAAAAAGAAAGAAGAAGAAGAAGAAATAGTCCTAACAAATGCCACTCTTGATTTCCAAATTCTCTAGATAAATTTACTCCTCACTTCGTGAGTCGTGAATTTATCGATAATTTGGAAATCACTCGTGGCATTACTTATGATAAACATTGCATATACTATTAACTTCCCTGTTTGCTTATAGGTATACCCTAGAGATTCATTGAGCCCAGGATATCACTTGAAACAATTAAATATACTTTTATAACGGAAGCTTTTTTACAGCCACTCTTTTTATTTAATCTAGCAAGAGACAGTTCGTCGAACTTTCATTCACGTAGAAATTTGCACAATATCCGGTTGTCTGTGAATCGTATCGATAAAGTTGCTAACAATTGGCATTTATTGGGCGCTTTCACATCGCGGCACAGATGAAATGTAATAGGAATTTGAAAAGACCTCTACGCTCTGTTGTTTAATTTAGGTAATTGATTGACAGATGTCACTTATGTAAACTTTGTTCTCGCTCTTTGTGAATTGTTACAATTCTCTGTCACGAAACTAAAAATACATTTTAGTGTGCTACAGAACTTGCATCCTGAAAAAATAGGTATATACCAAGTTTCATACAGAGTTTCAGAGTTCACGCTTTATGTAACTAACGTACTTATGAACCAGTAGATCATGTCCGCGTAGGCATAAGCTCTCCATATATCCATATCCTGAGCTAATTTTCTTATTATCTCCTGTATAATCTACTTATCTCAAATCATGTGTAATGTTATTCTCCCACCTTATTCTAGGCGTGTCTATTGGGAGCTTTCCCTCTAATTTTCCTACAAGGAAGGTCCATGCCTCTCTTTCAATCCCCATTCGTGCCACATGTCCTGTCCATCAGAGTCTACGAGACTTAACTGTTCTTATTATGTCTGTTATGTAGTCTTCTCCATTCCCTGTTTGTTCGTCTCTCTTTGGATCAAATTTTTACTAAGTACTTTAATCGGCCGCGGTGGACTAGTGGTTATGCTCCTTGCCTCTGGTCCCGAGGATCGCGGGTTGAAACCCGACCGGTGTCGATGGACGTTTTAGGATGGAAAAATGCAAGGAGCAAGTCCTCCGGGAGGGACATTAAGCCGTGGGTCTCGAGTCTGAAGATTTTCAGGCTCGTAAAAGATCCTTAAGTCTGAATGAAAAGGCCTCTAAGCAAAATTTACTGAATTTTCCCGTCCTAGTACTACCTTGGTTTCCTAGATGTCAGTATGAGGCGGAACGCTGACCACGGACCACCACTCAAATGACATCTATACCAAAACAAGTGTAACTAAATTAGTATGGTTCAAATTCTTCCCAGTAGGGGGTGAGCGCCTAAATCTCTGTTAAGGGAAACATGGGCTTACAATACAAGAAGACTTTAATCTCAAATTAAAAACAAAAACAAAAACAAAAATTGCAATGCCCCATAGTAAAATGCAAAGCTTCCTGATTGCTGTCTACTTTCTCCTAGCCAACTAACTTTTCATAGATCTACTATAATTCTCATAACTGAAGAGATTTTACCGTGGAATTTCCGGCTTTGTATGCAACGAGTAGTAACCCAACATCATGAGAAATTGGGATGGATTAATAGGATCTCTCTGTCCCTACTCTGCTTGTCCAGTTGCACAGTCTACGATGCCCTTCTCAGGTGAGATGACACCTCACTTCACCATATTTGTATCGGCTCAAAGCTAGACACAAAAACGCCGCTAACACAGACTGTTAAATGGTAAAACTCCAAACTGATAACCGTAAAGGTATTGGCCATCAGGTACCCGCAACTGGTTACAAACGTGGCACACTGGGCAATGCTAGAACATCTCTGTCCCTATCTACCCTATATTTACTAGAGATTCCAGGCTGAGAAAACCGGATATAACGAATGAGAGACCTGAAGATAGTCTACTCCATTCTTTAATTGAGATATTTGGATTTGAAACAAGCTGTCGTCAGAAAAAAAAGGCCTCATTGGCGTAATGTATTTTTAAAATGCCTTCATAAAACACTATACATAGCTATAAGTAACATTTGTGCAATTGTCGTATATATGCTATGTAATGAATGTGTCGAACTGCTTAAATAAATTTATCCACACCCATTAATAACAAGATTATTGATGCAAATATTGACACGACATGATGTTTTAACGAATAGAAACCATTTTGAAGTCATTAATTTGAATCAATAACAGAAATTCATTGCCATAGTCATCATTTTTCATAAGTAATGTCACGAGTTATTTCCAATTTATCTAGAGAATTTGGAAATCAAGTGTTGCATTTGTTAGGACTATTTAACGAATAAAATTAAGCTGTTTACGCACAAATCATTATTTAAGTATTTTTTAGATTTAGATTTATTTAATATTTATATATTTAACGTAAACGGCGATGTTTGAAAACAAATGAGAAACGATTGGTACGCTTCATTTGCTTCTTTTGTTCATCACTGCAATCAGATCATATTATTTATTGCCAAAGGAACGCAGTATTGTAAAAATGCACTCTAGTGGAGAAAAAATTAAACACATCAAACTGTATATTAATTCATGTCTGATGTCCTATGGTAATTATATTTGTCTGGAATGTTATTAACTGGGAAAAAAATACATTTAAGAAAGTACAAACAGAGGTTTCTTTTTTTGGTGGTATAATCAATTGCTACAAATGTTTTTATATTAACTCCCGCATGCACTACGTGTTGATATTCATGCACTATATATATACAATCTGGTAAAGAGTGGGTAACTGCAGAATAATTCTATGACCTATTCAGAATGTTAAAAAGGAGGTGCTTTCTTTATTATGATAAACTTTAGTTTGTAAATTCTATGCGAAACACGACTGTGATTGGTTGCAAACAAAAATCATTGAAATGTGATTGGTCATTGACTCCCATTTGGGGTATGAGTTAAATAATAATAATAATAATAATAATAATAATAATAATAATGATGATAATGATGATGATGATGATGATGATGATCATAATAATAATAATAATAATAATAATAATAATAATAATAATAATAATACTATTCTTCTTCTTCCTTCCAAGTATTAGGCCAAGGCCTGTTACGATCCTATAGAAAATTTTCCCTCCAGCGTTTGAGGGAAATTCTCGTATACGACTTGAAAGCATAATAATAGTCCCTTCGATTGGTTGCTGGCCAAAGGAAGGCAAGACCAGTGATGGGGCTGCCATCTTATAGCCTCTGGTCAGGCTTTTCTGGAGAAGAAAAGAAAATAAACGAAAGAAGAAATGGAAGAAAGGAAATACTCCCTAGCCCTCGGATGCCCTAATAGCGTCGGCGTCGAAAAAACAAGAGTTAACCAAGAGAGGTTAGATAGTAAAGTTAAAAGAGTGCAAAACACAAGTAAGTGGAAGAAATGTTTTGCTCAGCTTGGGCACCTTGTGGTCGCCATCCACATATCCCCTAGATGAGGACCCCTGAGGGGATAATAATAATAATAATAATAATGATAATAATAATAATAAAACCTGGCATGTCCCTATAGGGCATAGGCCTCCCTGTACATAAATAGTCATTGAAAATACGTATATATTGTAAACGCAAAATAAATAAATAAATAAATAAATAAAATTGGAGCAATAGCGTTTATTTAAATCAATATAGAAGCCTATTGAGTAAACAACAGCCATTTTCTTATTGGCTGATAACATTTATTCAAAAAAAGGGAAATAATATTGTGACGAAAAAATGCATAAGTGATGAATGACGGCAAAAAGGGAAAGTGTTTCTTGTATTCGAGCTCAATTTGAAACACCTTTTGTTCTTGTATTACACCATCTTATAAAATATTTCAATCCTATTCTTCCACCTTGTTGGTTTTATTTTGGTTCTTATTCTCTAGTGATTCTACCAACAGTTCTCTCTTTCCCATCGTACAGTCCTAGAAAAAAGTTACCTCTTTTTTTTTCCAAATAGAACTCTTATGGTTTACCACATGCTAAGTCATCATCATCATCATCATCGACAACAACAACAACAAGGATTAAGCCAATGGCTTGTTCCGATCTCATTATAGGTCGAATTGATCCTTCCATCTCTTCAATGGTCTTCCCAACATTCTTCTCCCTTTTGGTTTATATTAAAACATTCTTCTTGGTATGCGCTGTTCATTCATTCGTAATACGTGCTAAAGGTAAGCATTTTGATAATATATTATTCTTTCACAGAGATTAAATATATTAAGTTCTGTTCTTATATCTTCGTTTTTCTTTTTATCGGTCCTTTGGTATTCTGCTATTGCTCTCAACATCTTCATTTCAGCAGCCTCTATTTGTTTACTATCTGCCTTTGTTAATGTCCAGGTTTCACATCCATAGACGAGAGATGGAACTGCCAATACTTTGTAAAACTTCAAAATAGTTTCTTTTCTAGTCTTATTCAATAAAGAGCGTTTAATTGTGCCACATAGATAATGGGATCGTTGTATTTTAGTGTGTTTATCTAAATTTCTGTCATTGGCTAAATGACATTCTAAATAATTAAAATTCTGAGCTTGGTCTATAATTACATTGTTTAGGCCTATCACTATTTTTGTTCTTATTGCACATTTTACTTTCAGGGCTAATACTTTTGTATGGTAGCTTCCCGTTGCTTTCCACACCGGTGAAGGATGATGATGATAATGATAAGGATGATGATGATGGCCATATGATTTCGGGGACCGTTTGGGGCTTAAAGTTTTCCTGGCATTTGTCTTACAGGTGAGGACAAACCCGATAAAAACCTCACCCAGAAAAACTGTCCCGACCGGGGATCGAACCCGGACCCGCTGCATGACAAGGCAGCACGCTACCTCGAGAACACAGCGATGGACATACTTATTATATAGGCTGATTATATTGAAATAAAGTATACCTCTTGACCCTGACAAAATAAATAAATAAATAAATAAATAAATAAATAAATAAATAAATAAATAAATAGTAGTAGGACTTTTTTAAAATAAATAAATAAAGGAAAGTCCGGTACAATTCGTTTGAAGATATATGTGTAGTTTCGACTAAATATAGTTCTAGATTTATCCATAAATTAATATTAACTTGATCTGAATTATTAGCAACAGATGTTTGTGTAAGTTAGGTAATTTGAATATTATATCAAATAATCGTGGAGGGTGTAAAGGATGAATTGATAATGAATTGATATCAGCGATGCATGACGCCCCTCGCAGCTCATTTATTGTGATGATGTGACGCTTAGCGATAGTGTTTTGTTAAAGTTTATGGACATGTATTATTGTAAGCATTACATTGCAAATATCATCTGGCAATCAATTATCAAACTGAAATATATATATTATATATATATATATATATGTATATAATAAAAGTTATTTTAAGGTGAATTTATCCTTAAACATACAGAATGTATCTTTCAGGCCTCTATATGTTAACAAAGATCTAGAATTTGAAGGATCCTAAAGATATTCTCCTTTTTACACGCTTTATATTAGCTTGACCTGTATCTATCTATCTATCTATGTAACGGAATCTTTCAACGCGATTTTCACTCACTTAGAAACATTGGATCGACTTGAAACTTTGTATACTTGTAAAGGACCCATGACAATACAATATTTTCATATTTGTTTCTAAAATCTTGGCCAGAATCGTCAGAAAAAAGTGTCTTTGTATCTATGTAACGGAATCTTTGAACACGATTTTCACCCACTTAGAAACATTGGATCGACTTGAAACTTTGTATACTTGTAAAGGACCCGTGACAATACAATATTGTCATATTTGTTTCTAAAATCCTAGCCAGAAACGTCAGAAAATAAAAAAAAGTGTCTTTGTATCTATGTAACGGAATCTTTGAACACGATTTTCACCCACTTAGGAACATTGGGTCGACTTTAAACTTTGTATACTTGTAAAGGACCCGTAACAATACAATAATTTCATATTTTGTTTCTAAAATTCTGGTCAGAATCATCAGAAAATCAAAAAAATGAAAACTGGTATAATAGGTTGCGGACTTGTCGACTTTTTAGTCAATCGTTGTAAGAGCTCAGTTGGTAGAGCGGTGAACACTAGTGGTATATAATTTCAGTAATCCATAGGTCGCTGGTTCAAATCCGGCTGGAGGATTTTTTAGAAGAGTATTACTTTTAGATCATACTACAATATTATCGAATTTAAAGATATTTACATTTTTATCTTATTCTGTAAAATATTAAAACTAAAAAATAAAAAATAAATAATAGTTTTAAAAAACTAAAACAACACGCTTTATTAGAAAACCGAACTAAAAAATGAAAAATAATTTTAATTTGCAACACGCTTGGGATAAAATTAAAGTGGTCAACAAAAAATATAATTTTACCATCAAAAGCGTGGGGTGCTTTTAATGATTTTTATATTTTCTTCTTAGAGACTTTACTTTTATCAATATGTGTTTATCATCAAATATAGTAATTGATATAGAGCACCCCACGCATTTGATGGTAAAATTATTATTTCATATTTTCTTTTGATAGTACGATAGGGCTGGGCAGCCGGCATCAGTGTATATGAAACACAAATAAAATAAAAAAAAAACTTATAACATATTGTTACCATAAGTTGTATATTTGCAATTATTTTAATTGAATTAAGCTATTACTTAATGCTGGTGATGTAATATTATTATGCGATAACGAGGAGAAATTAGCGAGAACAAACACAGACTATTGAGTAACACTAAGGAAGTGGCGTTGGAAGCGAATATCAATAAAACTAAACATATGGCCACACATAGAAACATATTATATAATGAAAATGGACAGTAATGACAAATGTGGGATATTTTGAAGAAATGGCTGAATTAAAATACTTTAGGAACAATAATTACAGACAAGCAATGAGGCGCAGAAAGAAATTAAACGTAGGTTTAATTCTAGAAATCCGTGATATTAAACGTTACAGATACTGTTGTCGTTCCAATTTCTCTAAAAAAATATTAAAGTGAAAATATATAAAACTGTTGTTCTCCCAGTTACATTATATGGATGTGAAACATGGACTCTTACTTTAAGGGAGGAGAAAATATTAGAAATATTTGATAATAATGAACCGCCTTCTTGATTTTTTATTAGAAATCCACGGTCTGCCTACCATTTGCGCAGTTTCTATTAAAAACCACGCTCTGCGCCGCCGTGTATCGTCTTTTGTTTCCGTTGTATATATTAGCGTAGAGTTCATAATATCCAAGGTTATTAATCAAAAGCCTTTGCCCGGGCTCATAAGAAGCATAGATTGATTCATCTTTCTTTTCCAAACACTTAAACATGAATCAACAATAGATCTCAAAACACTAGAGTAATCTATGATTCTTATTTAAACTGACTGTATCATTATTGTTATTAACCATGAAAGCTAGACGGAAAAAGGAAGCTTGTATGATCTCCTAAATAAGTAAGTTTCTGTACGGGAATATATCAAACAGCAGCATACACATAAATAATTTGAATATTAACCAGGATATATATATAAATGATGTTTAATATAAACAAGACGTCTGAAGTATAAGAAAAATATAACAAATATGAATATTGATCATTCTTTGAATTTAAACAAAAAAAATAATCATTAACATCAAAAAACTATATCATATCTCACTCAACATTCATACAACAGTCCAAGCCAGGGTGCCTTTCCCTGGTCCTCCGGACCAAAAGTCAAACCACGCCACTCGCGTGCTCCAGACGACGTAATCTCAACTTAAAGTTCCGATCGAATGATAATGTTCTGAATGCGCGTAGCGTATTTGAGCGTTCCGAGGTAGAAGGGGAGATGCGCAGCACAAACAGCGCAACAGGAGAGGTAAAAAGGAGAGTGGGGGTAGATGCATAGAGAAGGGATATTGGCATAGTTCACGAATCTTTCTGTTCAAGGAGGATAACGACACTGCAGTTGCTAACCGAAAATCACACTTTCGGTTCAATAAAGTACTTAGGAAAATGTTTGAACCAAAGAGAGATAAACATTCATGGGAATGGAGAAGACTACGGTACCTAATGGTGATATTTATGGAAAACGAGAAATAATAAGAACTGCTAATTCTCGTAGACTGCGATGGCCAGGAAATGTTGCACGAATGGGGAAAGGAAGAGGGGCATTAAAACTCCCTGTAGGAAATCCAGATGGAAATCGTCTAATAGATAGGTGAAGTATGAGGTGGCTAGAATAGCATTAACCATGATTTGAGGGTAGTAGATTATACAGGGGATGATTTAAAAAAATCGCAGAATAGGGATGTATGGAAACATTTTTTCAGCACGATCATGAACCTTGGTGTTCAGTAGTACTAGTGAGTAAGTTAGTTAAATATAAAAAACACCAGATTACGTTTATATAACACTTTGACTAGACCAGTGTTGTATATAAAATTAACTGGAGCGCTTTAGGAAGTTATCTTCCATCTTTGGCAGGTTGAGCTTCCGCTACTCGTTGTTGTACGGTGATATATACTCCAACTGTTTGTAGCAGCAACTGATTTGTCAAAAAACAAGTCAGTTGCTGCTACAAACAGTTGGAGTATACATCACCGTAGACAACAACGAGTAGCGGAAGCTCAACCTACCGAAAATGGAAGATAAGTTCCGAAAGCACTACAGTTAATTTTATATACAATATTTTAACAAAGTTGAGGACGCCAGCACCTACCAACAGGTACATTTTAATTTTTAACTTTCATTATATGACTTCACTTCAACAGAATTTGATATGAATTTTACTAGTATAGACCAGTGTTGACCTATGGTAGTGAAGCATGGACACTAAAAAGACAACATGAAAGCATAATAACGGCTTGTGAAATGAGATTAATGCGCAGAACAGCGGGTTACACCAGGTAGGATCGGAAAAGGAACACCGATATGTTAAAAGAATTGAAGACTAGGCCAATTTTGGAATATATTAAACAGTACCAACTAAATTGGTCGGCCGCGGTGGACTAGAGGTTATGCCCCTTGCCTCTGGTCCCGAGGGTCGCGGGTTCAAACCCGGCCGGGGTCGATGGATTTTTTAGGACGGAAAAATCCAAGGAGCAAGTCCTCCGGGAGGGACTTTAAGCCGTAGGTCCCGAGTCTGAAGATTTTCAGGCTCGTAAAAAGTCCTTAAGCCTGAATGAAAAGGCCTCTAAGCAAAATTTACCGAATTTTCCCGTCCTAGTACTACCTTGGTTTCCTAGATGTCAGTATGAGGCGGAACGCTGACCACGGACCTGTCAAAATGACATCTTTACGAAAACAAGTGTAACTAAATTAGTATGGTTCAAATTCTTCCGTGTAGGGGGAGAGCGCCTAAATCTCTGTAAAGAGAAAACATAGGCTTACAATACAATAGAATACAATACAATACAATACAATACAATACAATACAATACCAACTAAATTGGAAACACCATCTAGAAAGAGTCCACCGCTGTAGTCTCGAGGTAGCGTGCTGCCTTGTCACGCAGCGGGCCCGGGTTCGATCCCCGGTCGGGGCAGTTTTTCTGGGTGAGGTTTTTATCGGGGTTTTTCCTCACCTGTAAGACAAATGTCAGGAAAACTTTAAGGCCCAAACGGTCTCCGAAATCATATGGCCATCATCCTTATCATTATCATCCTTACCATTATCATTATCATCATCATCATCCTTCACCGGTGTGGAAAGCAACGGGAAGCTACCACACATACACAATTCCCTAGTAAAGCTGTAAGCATAGCACGAAAATGCAGTGATTGCAGTGAAGGACCTGCCTTCTGGCAGAATTACTATGGATGGATCTAGAAAGAATGAGTTCAAATCGGATCCCCAAAGCTGTTTATAATTATATACCAAGAGGACGAATATCTCTGGACCGTCCTATGAAACGCTGGAGGGAAAATTTTCTATAGGATCTTAACAGGCCTTGGCCTAATACTTGGAAGGAAGAAGAAGAAGAAGAATATCAAAAGTGTACTAAACTCCAGTTTAATGATCGCGTGCAGAATTGTAATTGAAGTAGTTAGAAAATGTATCAAATGTCGTGTTCATAGATAAGTGAACGTACGCACAATATGAGAGATCGCAGGAACAACCTGTGTGTAAGGACCTTCTCCCTCCCAACAAAATTAGCGAACGCTTTGATGCATGCAGGGTTGTAGCCTGGTTATTAATTTTCATTATGGGGCCTTTTCAAACTTTGCTAGAGTTCTCTACAGCGGAAAATACTTCTTTACCATCACATTTAATTTGGTTTAGAAAATCAGCGTCCACTCCTATAGACGAAAACTTGTTCTGTTAACGTGGAATTTAATTTATTTGCCGGGCTCCTTACCTTCCCTGGAGTGTGTAATATTTCACCTGAAAGATACTGAAATAAACAAAAAACCAAACCCTTGTATTAACTGCTGAAAGTTTGGGTTGTCATAATCCGGATTTTCCCGGACGTACACTTTTTTCCTAAGTTTAACATTTCTGTTTAGGGCCAGCCTCATGGACTAGTGGTCAGAGTTTCTGAGTACCGTTCATGAGGTCCCTGGTTTGATTCCCGGTCAAACCATAGAAATGTTTCCTTAAAAGTGAATTATTCCTGTGGTTGCCCATGGTCTGGGATTTAGGTTAAGTTTAGGATTAAGGACTCTCCTGGCGCACCACCATCATCATCATCATCACCTATCATATGATCGGGGCAGCGTAACTCCGCCTTTTAGGCGCCCCAACTTCAGAAGTTGGTTACAATAATAACAATGATAATAATAATAATAATAATAATGATGATGATGATGATGATGATAATAATAATAATAGCTTTATTTTACCTGGCAGAGTTAAGGCCTTAAGGCCTTGTCTACCACTCAATCAGGTTTAAAAAAGTAGTCTTACATCTAAATTACAATATACATAAACGATTAAATGTTATGAATACAATACAATTAATATTTATAATGTATTTTGATTTACTCTAAATTTACCGAATTAAATATATAATATGTACAAGATATATAAAAAACGAGGATAAGATTAATGACATAATATAAAATTAAATAAATAGTGAAAAATTAATTATTAGACAACAGGTAGCTGTATAAGCGTGATTTGAAGGTGCCAAGTGTGCGGCAACCCCTGATATCTTGAGGAAGGAGATTCCAGGAGCGGGCAGAGGCTACTGTGAAGGAAGTAGAATAGGAGGAAGTGCTATGAAGAGGAATTGTTAGCAGACTGCTATCTTGTGACCTAGTGTCAATATTGTGGTAAGAGGATAACTTCTCAAATCTGGACGCCAGGTAAGTAGGAATATAGGAATTCAGAAGCTTGAAAAGTGGTGAAAGAGAGTGCAATTTACGTCTGTCAGTAAGACGGAGCCAAGAGAGGTTATTAAAGTGTTCGGAATTATGATCATAACGGCGGATATTGAAAATGAATCGAACGCAAGCATTATGGACACGCTGCAGTCTCTGCGACAAGTCATAGTTTAGATCATTATATATAATGTCACAATAATCGAAGTGTGGTAACACAAGATTCTGCACAAGGATTTGTTTTAACGAAACTGGGAGAAAATTCTTTAAACGTCTAAGATAATGTAAGATGGAGAAAGTCTTTTTACATATGTGTTTCACTTGTGTTTGCCAGGTTAAATTTGCGTCTAGATGTAGTCCAAGATCTATTACTGAAGAAGAATAAGGGATAATTATATTATTTATAGTAATGTTTGGAAGTGTAGATATGTCAAAAGTTGTAAGCAGTCTTTGTTGTCCCATTAGAATTACTTGTGACTTGTTAGGATTTAGATTTAGACCGATACTTGAAGACCAGTTAAAGATGGATATGAGATCTTCATTCATTTTCGTCATGCTGTTACAGAGAGAATGAGGAGGTTAATGTAGGTAAATTTGGAGATCATCAGCATAGAAGTGATAACGGCGGTGCTTTAGTACAGTTGGTAAGTCATTTATGTAGATTGAGAAAAGAAGAGGTCCGAGAACACTGCCCTGGGGACTCCTGCCGGCACGTTGCGCCAAGACGAAGATCTAGAGTTTAATGAAACGTATTGTTGACGACCGTGCAGGTATGAGCCGAACCAGGATACAGCGCTGTCAGACAAGTGTAGGTACTTGAGCTTTATCATAAGTAAGTCGTGGTCTACTGTGTCAAAAGATTTGCTGAAGTCAAGTAAGGTTAAATGAGTCAACTGACGTCTGTCCACGGCTTCACGAATATCTTCAGTAATTGTTAGTAAAGCTGTGGTTGTGCTATGACCAGATCTAAAGCCGGATTGATAAGGATCAAGGAGGTGATTTTCTTGGAGATACTCAGTCATTTGCTTATGTACAATATGTTCCAGGGCTTTAGATAATGTCGGAAGGATGCTAATCGGTTGGAAGTCATTACAGTTTGTTGGTGTACTTATTTTTGGTATAGGCCGAACTCTAGACTGTTTCCATACAGTAGGGAAGATAGAAGTTATAAGGGAAGCATTAAAAATATGAGTCACTGTGGGTAGTATAATGTCAATGATTTTATTTAGCATTAAAATGCTGATGTTATATGTTCCTTGTGCATTGAATTTAATCCGCTTGAGTGCTTTTTTAACGTCTATAGGCGAAATGTCGTAAAAGTAAAATTTATCTCTTCCTATATAGGGGGATGGGGATAAGTCTTTAAGAATGTCTATTTTAGTCTTCTTGTCTGGAGGTGTTATGGGTATTGAGGTAAAATGTTCATTTAAATCATGTACAGAAATGTCTATAGAGTCAGTTGAGGGATTCAACTGTCTAAATCCCATTGTACGGAGATTTCGCCATGTGTCCCGTGCATTTATTTCAGGTCCGATTATACTGTGGGCGTGTCGTAGTTTGGCATTGCGTATAGTTTGTGTAGTTGTGTTTCTAAGTTGTTTGTACAGTTGCCAGTTCTCGTCATTTTTATGTTGTCTGTATGTTCGGTATGCTCTGTCTCGTTCTGACATAAGTTCACGTATTGAGTCATTCATCCAGGGAGCAGGGGGGCGGGAAAATCGTCGGGTTTTTTCTGGTGCATGTCTGTCATATAGTTGTAGTATCAGTGTATTAAATGTGTCTACTTTTTCATCAACTGATCTAAGATTCCATATTGTGTACCAAGGTAGTTCTAAAGCGTCTGATTTTAGTTTAGTATCGTCTATGTTTTGTAAATTTCTGTACGTAATCAATTTAGAGCGTCTTTTAGGACATTGGAGTGAGTATTCTACGAATACAATGTCATGAGCAGATATGCCGGGAGCAGGAATTTGTCCATATGACAGTACTTTCTGTGGATGTGTAGTCACTATTAAGTCCAGTAGAGTGTCGGTAGTAGCAGTATGATGTGTGGCCGAGAGAGGAACAATTGTCATATTAAAGCTTTGGAACATATTTTTAAGTTGTATGGCCGGTGAGTCAGTCTGAAGAAGATTTGTATTAAAATCGCCTGCGACAATAACGTGTTCATAATGAGGCAATGAATCGTTCAGAGCGTTTTGTAGATCCGAAAGGTACCCTATTTTTGGAGGTTTGCTTACAATGCATAAGATACATTTTTTTTAGACTGGCTTGAATTTCTACGAATAGGAACTCGGGGTGAGCGGAATTACGCCAGTGCTAGGAGAGAACACCAGAAATGTCGAAATAATAACGTGGGACATTGAATAAAAAAAAATTATGTTCGGCTTTACACTTAGAGTTTTTAAGCGGAGGTCTAATTTTATGTTCCTTATCTCTAGTTCCGAGGGACGGGTGTTCAAACCCGGCCATGGTCGATGGATTTTTAGGATGAAAAAATCCATGGAACAAGTCCTCCAGGAGGAACTTTAAGCTGTGGGTCCCGACAACTAAAAGTAGAGGAATTAAACACAACACTAGAGAATACAGAACAAACTGGAAAGAACACTTGGCAAGGATGACTGAGAATAGAATACCAAAAGCAGTATACAACTATACACCACGAGGAAGAAGAAGTTTGGGAAGACCAAGGAAAAGATAGAAAGAGCAGCAATTTGGAGCCGGAACGGGCTAGTAAATAAGCCTAAACCGTGAAGAAGAAGAAGAAGAAGAAGTCCCGAATCTGATTATTTTCAGGTTCGTAAAAAACCACAAGCCTGAATAAAAAGGCCTTTGTGCAAAGTTTACCGACCGTTTCGCATCCAGTAATACCTTAGTTACCCATTAGATGTCACATCGAGGCTCTACGCCGACCCATTATCACTCGCTGACATCTATGGGTAAATGAGAGTAACTACATCAACAAGTTCTCCCTCAGGGAGCGCCCTAAACCCGGCACAGGGCAGGAAAGTGCTTAACCCTTAAATTCGCAATGTATCCTATGGGATACATAGATTGTTTTAATTTATCTAATATTTTTAATAAAAGAGAATAAAGATAACGATAAGAAATTACTGAAATATGTGTAATTACGCAATATACCTAATAATAACAGTAATGCACGATTTCGTTTTCAGTGCGGTCCGCCACATTTAAATAACTGATACGAGAAATTATTGTTTTGCCAATTTAAGGTTTTAAAAAGAAGAATCTTATGATTGTTCTTATTGATGCTTACAGGTAGACTTTAAATTTATATTTATTTTTCTTCATATATTATAGTCAATGTGTAAGGCTTATAAATTCAATCCTCTGTCAATTCTGGTGAACGCCCGAATTGATGGATTGGTTAACCGTCACTACCTGACGTCCGCGCCGCGTCCCGCCTCAGTTCACTCCGCTCTTACTCATGCAGGGAGACCACCTGCCCCGTACAGTTGGTTTCTATTGCTGGATTCTGGCTTCGACTTCTGTGCCTTGCAGTTAAAAACGGCAAATTCATTTTGGGACATGATCTTGGTACATAACAACGTTTCTCTCTGAGAAATTTCAAAGTAAGTTTCGGCGATGGATGACAGTTTCCTTGTGAGTTGCAAACAGCTATTTTTTATAATAATGATAAAGGCTTATAATAATTAATACTCTGCCATTGTTGCTCTGTTTGTCAGATAAATAATTTTTAATATGTTTTAGGGTAAGTTTAAATGCACAACAATGTTCGAATATCTAAATTTTGATAAAAATGACATTGGCCCTTTTGGAATCAAACCATAGATTTTATTGTTAATATTGTATAAGGTTCTGGTCACCCCTATTTCCAGGTTTTCTCTAATTACCAACTCTAAGTTTTTTTTACAATGATTTACTAACAGGACTTGCGTGCTTCTAATGTCGATTTTAATTTAGGAAAAGAAATCGAAACTTACATTATATTTGTTGAGAATCTGATATCTAAATTTGTTTGAATATTAATTTTCCCCACGTCACATTTTTCTCTACCTCGACAAGGGAAAAAAAGGTAGAACATTCGAAGAAGTGGGAAAAGAGAAACGGAGGGAGGGAAGTTTTGTGCTATAAACAGAATGAAGGGAAAATTTTCATCTTCGCACTCAGGTGCTGCAGTAGTAGATTCGTAACACACCAATTCCAATTTCACGACTCGCTAACTTATTTGATGGTATTCCGTCCGCCAATTCGCCCCCCCTCCTCGCCATTCCAAGAATACTTTCAGCATGACAAGAGGCAGGAAAATTCACAACTCTAGTAACATTTTGCATCTTTCAAAAGAAATATGTTGATATATACAAATTTATATAATATCACATTATTAAGATCTGAAGTAAGGCTTACAGAATATATATGCCATAGTACCTCTAAACGAAAAACAATCTTACGAAAAAAAAATGTGAATATAATTATGTTTGTAGTAGTGACACGTAGTAATAACGACATTTGTATTACGCGGTCAAGGTGGGAATATTGCTCTCACATTAATCAGAATAGATTTTCTAGTCGCGGATTCGCAAATCGAAAGACCGCGAAAATCACGGAAATGTCTGGACTGTGATGCCTGACGTCTCCGCCAACATCCCCCTCCCATTTCGGGAAAGATCGGTGGCCAGAGGCTTCTATGGTTCAAAGTGTCTGGTACTGAAGTCTAGTAAGCTCCTCGCAACCTGTGTAATATGCGGCGTAGGCAGACATAAGACAGTCTTGTGTTGGACGGCGTGAATTTAAGTTTAAGAGATCTTGTGGTTTCACCAGAGACTGTGAAATAATTGTGACTGAGATAAACATTGGAAGAAGATTAATTGTGAGTGAAAATTGCGATTAAAGTTTACTGATAGTTTCTAGAAAGAAATAACGAGCTAAGTCAGATTTTAAACAACATCTATCCCTGGTCATCTGGTCATCAGTGACTATATATATATATATATATATATGTCAACCGCTGTGGTCTCGAGGTAGCGTGCTTCCTTGTCACACAGCGGGCCCGGGTTCAATCCCGGTCGGGGCAGTTTTTCTGGGTGAGGTTTTTATCGGGGTTTTTCCTCACCTGTAAGACAAATGTCAGGAAAACTTTAAGGTCCAAACGGTCCCCGAAATCATATGGCCATCATCATCATCATCATCATCAACACCCTTATCATTATCATCATCATCGTTCACAGGTGTGGAAAGCAACTGGAAGCTACCACACCTACACAATTCCCTAGTAAAGCTACAAGCATAGCATGAAAATGCTATGATTGCAGTGAAGGACCTGCCTTCGGGCAGAATTACTATGGATGGATATATATATATATATATAGTGACGCAATGCTGGTTTTCTTTTGAATTTAGCGGACGGCGGCCGGAGTGGAGATAAACAATCCCCTACCCCGCTGGGAATCGAACCCGGATCGCCGGAGTGGAAGGTAGGGACTCTACCGACTACGCCACGGCGACGGACAGTATGAATGATGGATGAAGTGTTGTCGATGGTATTGAATTGGTGACCTGTATCTATGACATGTTTTGCAAAGCTGCATTTGCCTTCATTGAATCTGAAGTCCTTGAGATGTTCGTTATTTCGTATGTTGAAATTTCTAGTTTTTCTGCCAATGATGAAGCATATGCTTCGAAAGTACTCCACACCCACTTCCAATTTTGAGGGAGAATGTGATCTCAAACCAAAACTCAAACTCACTGGCACTATCGAACCCGTAGATTCATGGCCGCGGACATAAGCTCTCCATACATCTTTATCCTGAGCTAATGCTTTCTAATCATTCCTGTATAATCTACTTCCCTCAAATCATAGTTAATGTTATTCTCCCACCTCATTCTTGGTCTACCAACTAGGCATTTTCCCTCTGGCTTTCCTACAAGAAGCTTCCATGCAAGTATTTCATTCCCCATACGTGCAACATGTCCTGCTCATTGCAGTCTACGAGACTTAACTGTTCTTATTATATCTGGCTTCCTACAAAGACCATGTAGTTCATTGTTATGTAGTCTTCTCCATTCACCTGTCTGTTCATCTCTCTTTGGTCCAAAAATTTTCCTAAGTACTTTATTCTCAAATACTTGTAATCTCCTTTCCTCCCTTAAAGTAAGAGTCCATGTTTCGCATCGATATAATATAACTGGTAGAATAATAGTTTTATATATTTTCAGTTTAACATTTTTTTAAAGGAGTTGGGGCATCGAGTCTCTGCAATGCATAATAGCACGCATTTCCAGAATTGAGCCTATGTTTAATTTCTTTGTGCATCTCATTCCTATTTGTGATTATTGTTCCTAGGTATTTGAATTCAGCCACCTCCTCGAAATTTCTCTCATTTGTCATTAGCTTTCCATTTCCATTATATAATGCATTTCTACGTGTGACCATATGTTTGGTTTTATTGATATTTACTTCCAGTTCTAATTTCTTAGTGTTACTCAATAGTGTGTGCGTGTTGTCCTTTAGTATCTCCTCGCTATCGGCCAATAGTACTACATCATCAGCATAAACTAACAGCTTATTAATACCGTTGAGTTGTAGGCCTTACTCATTCTCTAAATATTTAATGGCATGCTCTAGTACAAAATTACATAGTAGAGGGGATAGTGTATCTCCTTGCTTCAACCCATTCTGGATTTCAAAAGTGTCCGAAAACTGTTTCCCTACACATACCCTACTCTTTTTGCCATTTAGACACATTCGTATAAGTCTAACTAAGACTGAGATCTCAGGTACTCTATTTTTATATTATGAATATTACATAGTGACCTCAAAGGTGTTTCGTCATTAATTTTAAAAGTATCGACATGTGTTGTAAGTGAATAAAATACACCTGTAGAGTTGTACGTAGCCAGAGTGTGTTTCAACGTGCGTACAGCTTACAGGAATCGACGAAGCGGATCCAATAAGCAGCTTTTCATCCATATGAATAAAACAAGACTTAATGGTGTTTTCTTCAGCTGAAGTTGCTCTTAATGGGATACTTACGTGTTCCAACTTGACTGCAGTATAATGCAATTCCAGTACAGTCCCACCAAAAACTTACACTTTTATCATTACATTATTTCATTATAAACTACCTAATACCCGGCATGCGCTGCTACGCCTAAACAAATGAAAATTACTGTACTTTTATGTTCAGTTGAATAAGTAAAAGGAAAAATAATCATAAATGTATATCGTGATTATTTTAAGATTCCCCGTGCTGTTAACCCGGCGTTGCCCGGGAATCTACTTATCTCGATCTTTTTCGCATAAATGAGCTAAAAGACAAAATTCGTTATTGTGAGTTATCCGTAAAAGAATACTCGCCATGTGCTGCTATGCTTGGAGAGGAATCTAGTTCTTGTCTCGATTTTCTTGGTATCAATGAAAGACAAAAATGGTTATTGTGAGTTATCCGTAACAGATAAACATATGCTGTCGCGGACTTTTTTGTAGAGTATTTTGAGATATTCACTTCTGTGTACATTAATTTTGTGTATTTGTTATGGTTTAGGCATCATACGCCATTTAACCCTTAAATTCGTAATGTATCTTTTTGGATACACCAGTTGGTTCAATTAATTTAATATTTTTAATAATCAAAAGAAAACGAAACAAAACGAAACCACTTAAATGTGTGTCTAATTTTGCAATATACTTAATAATAACAGTTACACAAGATTCAGTTTTCACTGCGGTCCGCCACATTCAAATAACTAACAGAAGTAATTTGTGTTTTGCCAATTTAAGGGTTAAGAGTCCAAGAAGCTACTTTTTTCACGTTTTCCACTACAAAGGGCGATTTGTAAGGGTGTAGGAGTTGCGTATTACGACTCTCTTATAGCCTATGTTCATCCCGGGAATCTCCTGAACATTTTGCAAAAAGCCCCATCACAATCGGATCAACGGTACGGCCGCGCGTAAAGTACAAACAAACAAACATTCATTTTTATATATTAGATAAAACAACAATTGTTATTTATGTTAGCAAGTGGTACAGAGCATACAATTTGGACTGGTGGTAAACGTCAATAAAACTACATATGTGTTCATTATATTATGGAAATGAACAGTCAGTGACAAACGAGGGAAATTTTGAAGAAGTGACTGAATTCAAATACCTTGGAACAATAATTACAAACAAGAATGAGTTGTAAAATGGAATTAGCCAAGGCTCTGCATGGCATTATGTATTACAGGGACTCGTCCCGAATTCTCTAAGAAAAAAACATTATACTGAAAATAAATAAGTTATTCTCGAATTATATTACATGGATGTGAAACATGGACTCTTAGGAGAAAAGATTAAGCATATTTGAGAATAAAGTTCTTAGGAATTTTTTTTGAACCAAAGCGAGATGAGGAGACAGTCTAATATGACAGTCAGCTATATGTCCTTTATGGAAAACATATATAATAAGAATTAAGATTGGTATACTGTGATAGACAGGACTTATAGCAGTCTGGGAACGAAAGAGGGGCATGAAAATTCTTGTAGGAATACCAGAGGGAAAGCGGCCAGTAGGAAGACCAATTATGAGGTGGGGAAAATAATATTAACCATGATTTAAGGGATTGGGAAGTATTAGGTGAAAATATGGATCTATAGAGAGCTTTATGTCCGATCTGTGGGTTCGATGTTATCAGAGAGGTAGTTAGTGGTACCGAGTGATACTGTACATAAACTATGTGCAGACTTAAAACAAATCATATGTTTCAATTGTATAGTATCCTGCTGAACCTCAGAAATCCTTAAAAGCTAGACTTATTCGAATGTGTCTAAATGGCAAAAAGAGTAGTGTGCGGGTAGGAAAACGGTTTTCAGACACCTTTGAAATACACAATGTGTAAGGGTTACCCATGCCGGACTGGTCGAAGGTGATAAGCCAGACGAAAAAAGTACCGTGGTCGAAAGAGTGACGGTCTTTCACCGTAAAAATACAACCGTCAAGAAATGCGGACATGGGTTCAGCTGGGGTAAAATTTTCCGGAGGTCAAATGTTGAAGCTTCTTGTAGAAAAATCAGAGGGAGAACGCCCAGTTGGTAGACCAAGAATGAGATGGGAGAATAACATTAACTATGGGTGCTTTTTATGGTTTTTTACGTTTTCGTCTTAGATACTTTACTTTTACCAATATCTGTTTATCAAATATATTAATTGATATAGAGCACCCCACGCTTTTGATGGTAAAATTATTTTTTTGTAGATAAATCTAGTTTTATTCTAGATGTGTTGGAGACGATTTTTAGTTGACCACTTTAATTTTATCCCAAGCGTGTTGGAAATTAAAATTATGTTTCATTTTTTTAGTTCGGTTGTCTAATAAAGCGTGTTGTTTTAGTTTGTTTTAAAACTATTATTTATTTATATAGGCCTATATAGATAGATTTTATATTCGTGCTGGTTGAGTGGAAGAGAAGACCTAATGGTCTTAACTCTGCCTCAATAAATAAAGCATTATTATTATTATTATTATTATTATTATTATTATTATTATTATTATTATTATTATTATTATTCATCCGGTATCATGGCAGCTGCCGCCGTCTTCCGGAAACCAAACGCCATTCCTCTCTGTCCATCCATTGATCTTCCCCCAATCCTCTGATATTCATAGCTGCTTGTACCCCTTCTATCCAAGTTTTCTTCGGTCTTCCTCTCTTCCTCCTTTCCATTGGGATCCATAACAATTTTAGGCAATCTGTGCTCTGGCATTCTTTTGACATGGCCATACCACTGTAATCTTTTCTTCTCTATAATTCTACGATATCCGGTTCCTCTAGTACACCCATCATTTCCCTTATTTCTTTATTTCGTATTCTATCCATTCTAGATTATCCAGCTGATCTTCTTAAAGCATCCATTTCTGTACTTAAAATTCTCTTCATTTCCCTGGTAGGAATTTGCCAGACTTCAGCACCATATGTTAAAATGCTCTGAATTATGGTTTGATATATTTGTAATTTTCTATTTTTTGTAATATTTTTGTTCCACAAAACAGAGTTTAAAGCATTTATTGCTTGTGCGATTCTATTTTTAATTCCCATTGTGTTACCGCCTGAATGGTCTAATTTTGTTCCTAAAAAGTGCATTCAATACTAGGTTATTATTATTATTATTATTACTATTATTATTATTATTATTATTATTATTATTATTATTATTATTATTATTATTATTATTATTATTATTATTATTATTATTATCAGACTTACTCCCTATATTGATGACATTCTAGGAGATCACCAATGTGCATTTAGAAGAAACAGGTCTACAACAGATCAGATTTTTAGTATAAGACAGATTTTAGAAAAGAAATGGGAATATAATGGTACTGTACATCAACTATATGTAGACTTCAAAAAAGCA